>SRMA01024797.1:0-54362 GCA_007224835.1 Danionella cerebrum | reverse complement strand
AAGTCATTCAGCAGATCTGGGGGGGAGGCATCACGGTCACAAGCAGGTGAAGGCGTTTTGTAATCCGTGATCACCTGGATGCCTTGCCACATGCGCCGGCTGTCTCTGCTGTCTTCAAAGTGTCCATAGATCTTCTTGGCGTGTGCGCGCTTAGCCTCTCTGATGGCTCTGGACAAATTGGACCGTGCTGTTCTTAAGGCCAACTTGTCCCCTGCTCTGAAGTCGGAGTCTCTGTGTTTAGGCAGCGCAGGCACCTTAGCAGTCATCCACGGTTTCTGGTTGGGTCGTGTGGTGAAGGACTTGGAGATGGTCACGTCCTCAGTGCACTTGCTGATGTAGCTGGTCACTGAAGATGTTAATGGTGCCGCCATAGGTTGCAGCGTTCCTAAACATGTCCCAGTCAGTGCACTCAAAGCAATCTTGGAGAGCAGCTGTCCTGCTGTCCTGGTTTTTACCTGCTTCAGAACAGGTTTAGAGCGTCTGACGAGCGGTCTGTATGCTGGAATTAGCATAACAGAGATGTGGTCTGAGTTTTCGATGTGGGGGCGGGGCTTTGCGCGGTACGCGCCGGGAATGTTTGTATAAACAAGATCCAGCGTGTTTTCCCCCCTCGTAGCAAAGTCCACATGCTGATGGAATTTAGGAAGCACTGATTTGAGATTTGCATGATTGGAATCTCCGGCGATAATAAAAAGTCCGTCGGGGTGAGCATTCTGCAGCTCGCTAATAGCTCCATAGAGTTCACATAGTGCCTCTTTAGCATTAGCACTAGGTGGAATATACACTCCGACAATGAACGCGGTGGTGAATTCCCGTGGTAAATAAAATGGTCTGCATCTTACAGTCACAAACTCCACTAGCGATGAGCGGTAGCTGGAAACAACCGCAGAGTTCCCACACCATCCTGTGTTAATATAAACACACACGCCACCACCGCGAGTCTTACCGCACAGAGATGCGTTCCTGTCGGCACGAAACACGGCTAGCCCATCTAGCTGGAAGGCGGCGTCCGGAACTCTGTCGCTGAGCCACGTCTCCGTGAAAACAAAGATGCAGCAGTCTCTGAACTCACTCTGTGTAGTCCGCTGGAGTCGGATGCAGTCCAATTTATTGTGCAGGGAGCAGACATTGGAGAGAAAAATGGACGGGAGAGCCGGCCGGCTAGGGTTAGCTTCTAGCCTCGCACGGACGCCCGCCCGCTTGCCGCGCTTCCGCTTCCTCGAGCACCGCTTTCGACGTCCTATCTCCCGGTCACCGGCGTCAGGCGACGCCGTGGACTGGGGGCCTGGTCTTTGTAGCCGGGGTCGCAGCAATCTGAGTTCGCGGAGTTCGTAGAAAAGATCATCATGCAGATTGGTGAGTGCATGATTTCTGTATTTTAACAGCGTCTGGCGGTCGTATACATGAACACAGCTGTTCCTGGTGTCAATATAAGTGCAATAGTCGGGCTACAAACATGAAAAGCACCATTTTGGGTCCGGAGAGGCCGCTGCGTTCTACTGCCGCGCCGCTGTTGTGCCATTTTTCGACTCCCTGGCAGATTCTGGCTCCCCTCTCTGCGTGAATGCGCATGACGTCACAGTTGACGGAAGTTTTCGGGGACGTTTTTTGCGAGTTTTTTTTTTTTTCATTAAGCATACCGAGAGTTGATTAAAGTGGGTTGGTCTGTAGTTTGTTCATTTTATATTAAAAATATTTTTTCTGTTTCTTATTTGCAGTTGTTGGTCTCCGACTGAGAAGCCTTTGTATAGTATACAAGTTCGAGGCGAGGATGGATACTCAAAACTGTGTTTTTAATTAAAAAAGTTTGTAAAAGGAGGAAAAAAAGTACTTAGTTGACTTCTTTATGGATCCATGAAATAAAAAAAAATCTTTACACCTATGTAATCTCTTCGGGTCATCATTTCCACATGATTATAATGGTCTATTTAGCAACAGTCTTTGTGACTTAGCTGTATGACATATTCATGTTTCTGATTGACACACTGACTAGTTTTTATATCCATCTGAATTGTAATGAACAGAAAAATGACAAAAAATGAAGAGGGACAAAAAATAAAATGCCATGTACAAATGTATTGACAAGCTGGGCAGACGTAATTGTTAGCATTTATAGATGTCCTTGCACAATCACAATGATACCAGCGAGGGCACAGGTCACAGCCAATCTAAAAAAAAAAAAAAAGTAAATTCATTTGCAATGTAATATCATGAATGTTTTAACAGTATTTTACTTTTTCAATGTTTACCTTTACTTTTAAATAGGTTTGAACAAAATTACACCACCAGTACTCACCCAGTCAGTGCAGTCATTGCCACTTTCTTTTTCCCCACAAAGGAAACACAAATCCTTAAGATCTTCTATAACATAGAAAAAGAAGACCGACTGTTATGCAAAATGTACCATGTTTATTTTATTGTGCGGAATATTTCATACATACCGCTGTTCTTCAAGAGGCACATAGCTATGTCCCATCTCACTGACTCCACATCTTCAGAAATTGTGACTGGTTTGCCAGTAATGATGCATTCTGCAAACTAACAAATTACAGACTTTGCAAATTTTAGTTAAATCAGCATCCTTGCTAAGTTCCTGGGCACTCACTTTTAGGACATACGCCCCACATGAATTGTTGTCCTTTTGCAGTGGGTGTGGCAACATATCACATGCCCACCTGGACACATTAACCCCCTTTTGGCGCATGAATGGCCTGTTGACAGGAACAAAAACAGCTGTCAATTTATGCATGTTGAGCTATACCAATGTCTAAAATATCCATTTATATACAAGTATAACAGTTATAAGTACCTTGTTACTTCTTGGCATCTTTTAATATTTGCCAAACTCTCTCAAAGAGGGTCCAAATATAAGGCCCTTTTTTCATGTGGGATCATAACCTTAATTTGAAGATTTTTTTATGATTAAAATGTCTCCCTCAGCACACTTCTATGATCCTAATTGACTGTAGTTTGCTGCACATGGCCTTTAAAATATATCTCATAATATTGACTACAGTTTGAAAATAAAATATACCATGAGAGTCCAGTGTTGAGAATCATTAATGATGCCAAAAAGGAATTTGTATTCCATTGGGCCTACCTGAAATGGCAACAGCTCAGGTCACATCTGTAATCAGCAGTAAACATTGCTTACTGAAAAACACAAATAGAACCACAAAACTTCACCTTCGCAATCTTCTTCTTCCATAAGCTGATGTATTCAAAGGTGTCGATGGCAGTAGCTCTTTCTTTAGAATTTAAATTAAATTGCATAACCAAAACATACATGTAGGCATTCATCACCTTAAAAACCGTTAAAAAAATATGTTAACCTGACCACAAGTCAGTGTGTCAATCAGAAACATGAATATGTCATACAATTAAGTCACAAAGACTGTTGCTAAATAGACCATTATAATCATGTGAAAATGATGACCCGAAGAAATTACATAGGTGTAAAGATTTTTTTTATTTCATGGATCCATAAAGAAGTCAACTAAGTACTTTTTCCCTCCTTTAACAAACTTTTTTAATTAAAAACACAGTTTTGAGTATCCATCCTCGCCTCGAACTTGTATAATATACAAAGGCTTCTCAATCGGAAACCCACAACTGCAAATAAGAAACAGAAAAAATATTTTTAATATAAAATGAACAAACTACAGACCAACTCACTTTAATCAACTCTCGGAATGCTTAATGAAAAAAAAACCCTCGCAAAAAACGTCCCCGAAAACTTCCGTCAACCGTGACGTCATGCGCGTTCCCGCAGAGAGGGGAGTCAGAATCTGCCGCGGAGTCGAAAAATGGCACAACACCGCCATCAACAGGATGGTTCTCAGTGGTTTTGAAGTTTTGTTCATAAATTAGATTTGGAAAGGAGTGACTGGTAAAGAATAGTTTGAAATCTAGCTCACGGTAAACGCTGAGAAAATCTCAGAAAGGAATGAGAACTAATAGAACTGAACAGACACAGTTATTAATGCATTTGATAAATCATACATTTAGTATCTACAAAAGCATGGAGTCATGAAATCACATTTCATCATTTCATCAACAGAAATCATGCGCTACACTTCCAAAGTTTAGTTTGATCCATAGTTCTTAAGAACCGGAAAAAGAGCAAATATTCCGTCAAAAAGTGCCATGTCACAATACAGATCATGTGATGCCAGCGCATCATTTTGAGCAGTTTTATTGTGTTAAAAGGCATCACAGAAAGAGAATAAAATCATCTGAAATCATGCGCTCCACTTCCGAAGTGTCATTCATTCATTAATTCATTGTTTTCTAAACGCCCTTTCAGCTTCTATGGCTATTTCCAGGGCGAGAGCAATTTATGTTATTGAATTAGACAAAATGTTTAAAACCAGCTCTTCCTAGAAATTTTAATACCAAATTTGGATCTACTTGATTAAAAATGTGATCTAGAGATGTGGAAGAATAAAATTGTTTTCTGATGGGGGTTAAAAAAGGACAGTCAGCTAGAATATGTTTTATAGATAGAGGAACTTTACATGAGTGGCATTCAGCTCGACTATCTCCGGTTACTAAAAACTGGTGTGTGAGCCTAGAGTGTCCAATTCTGCATCTTGTATAAATGACCTGTTCCCATCGATTGTTGAATTGTGTTTGTTTCTTTCCAATGTTAGGATTTATTTCATATAGTTTATTTTTGATGCACTGGTTCCATTCAGTCTGCCATCTTTTTCCAATGTAAGAAGTGAGAAGTGGTTTTATATCTGATGCTGGTATCTGGCATGGGGTTAGTTCTTGTTTTGTAGAGGCTTTGGCGATGCGGTCCGCTCATTCATTTCCTGGAATTCCAATGTGTCCGGGTATCCAGTAGAAGAGTATGTGAAAAGATTTTCTTCTCAGATATGCCAGTTTAATTAGTATTTCTGTTATTATTGGGTGGTTTTTCTCATTGTTTTCCAGTGCCTCGAGGCATGATTTGGAGTCAGAAATGATGAGGTATTCTTTCCGGGTTCTGGTTTGGATGAACTGTAGTGCCATCAGTAAAGCCTTTGCTTCTGCTGTGAAACTGAGCTGTGGTCTGAGATACGGACTCCTTGTTCATGCCCTTTTGTTGTGAAGGCTGCAGCCACTTTGTTTCCAGATTTTGATCCATCTGTGTATACCGTGATGTGGCTTGGGAGATTGTCCCTGAAGTCCAGTAGTCGTTGGTGGTAGATATTTGGGTGTGTTTTCGATTTTTGTTCGTTTCCTAAGTTGGAGTGAATATTGGGTTTTTGTTGGTCCCACGGTGGAATTTTGCACAAGTGCGTTTGTACCAGTGATTCGTAGTCAATTTTGAGGTTTTCCAGATGTGATTTCATACGCAATCCAAGAGGCCGGATTTGCTTTGGTTTCTTGTTATAAAAAGTTAAAAGTTGATTTTTAAAAACTGGGGTAAAGGCTGGGTTTTCTTTGTTGGTCCTTAATTTTATTATATATTGCAGAGCTAGTTCCAGTCGTCTGTTTTCCAGTGATGGCTCATTTGACTCTACATATAAGCTTGGGATTGGTGATGTTCTGTAGGCGCCTAGTGCCAGTCGAATGCCTTGGTGGTGTATGCAGTCGAGGGCTTGGATGTAAGATTTCCTAGCTGAGCCATAGATGATACTCCCGTAGTCGATCCTAGATCTGATCAGAGTTCGATACATGTTCATCAGGGTCGAACTATCTGCGCCCCATTTAGTTTTGGATAAAACCTTTAAAATATTCATGGTTTTAAAACATTTTTCTTTTAATGCTTTGATGTGTGGGATAAAAAGAGAGTTTGTTATCAAAGATAACTCCAAGAAACTTGGTTTCTTTGGATAGTTTAATTGGGGTTCCATCCATAAATAGTTCTGGTTCATTGTGTAACGACCGTAGTTGGCAGAAATGAGTGCAGATTGTTTTTGCTTGTGAAAACTTAAAACCATTTTGCATTGCCCAGTTCTGTATTTTATTTATCTTCTGTTGAATCTTCCTTTCAAGGGTTGCCATGTTCTTGCTTTTATAGCATATGCAGATATCGTCTACATACAAGCTGTAGAGTACGTCGGTACCAATGATATTGGCAATATTGTTTATTTTAATATTAAAAGGGTCACAGATAGGATACTTCCTTGGGGTACTCCAAGTTCTTGTTCATATCGATCTGATAATGTATTTGTGACTTTGACTATAAAAAATCTTTTGGCTAAAAAATTCTGGATAAAAATTGGCAGTCGCCCTTTAAAATTCATTCCATGTAAATCTTTTAAAATTCCCTGTTTCCAAGTTGTATCGTAGGCTTTTTCTAGATCAAAAAAATACTGCTATTGCATGTTCTTTTTTGATGAAAGCATCTCGAATGTAGCTTTCGAGTGAAACAAGGTGGTCAATTGTACTTCGTCCTTTTCTGAATCCGCATTGAGCGTTGCTGATATGTTTTTCCGATTCCAGCATCCAGACCAGTGGTTCATTGACCATTCTCTCCATGGTTTTACACAGGCAGCTGGTCAGGGCAATAGGCCTATAGTTTGAGGGGTCACTGTGATCCTTTCCAGGCTTTGGAATAGGGATTATTACAGCTTCTTGCCATGTTGGTGGGATATTTCCATAAATCCAAATGGAGTTGTAGAGCTTAAGCAGTAATCTAAGAACAGTGGAGGGCAGATTTTTAATAAGTTGATAGTGGACATCATCTGGACCAACGGCTGAGTCGTGAGATTTCTTCATAGCTTTTTGTAGCTCGTCCAATGTGAAAGGCTGATTATATGGTTCTTCATTATTTGAGTTAAAGTTAATTTGTCCTTTATGTCCATCGTGGAGGGCTCTGAACGCAGCACTGCGATTTTCAACTGAAGAATTACTTTCAAGTGTTTTTTGCTATTTCGTTTGCTATTTCTTGCGCCGATGTCAAGATATCATCCTTTCGCTTAATGTGTTGTATTTGTGGACTGGTATTTTTTCCTTTCATTTTCGGAATCAGCTTCCACACTTTAGTTGGTGAAGTATTTGTTGACAAATTGGAAACAAATCTTCTCCAGCTTTCTTTTTTACTTTCATTTATTGTTCTTCTTGCTTGTGCCCTTTCCTTTTTGAGTTTAATAAGATTTCCAGTAGTTGGATGATTAGAGAAACATCTTTCGGCTTTTTTCCTCTTTTTAATAGCCTTCTTGCAATCTTCGTTAAACCATGGAGTTCGTTTAGTGGAGTTTTCCAGGACGTTTTTGGGATGGATTCTTCAGCTATAGAAATGAGGGTTTTTGTGAAGTTTTCCATAGCATTTGGATCATCTTCAAGGAAACCTGCAAATTTCTCATCACATAGAGCTTTAAAATAAGCCCAGTTTGCTTTTTTTAATTTGCCACCTTTGCACTTTAAAATCTTCTTCTTGTCCTTTAATTGTTAACTAATGGGAAATGGTCACTTCCACATAAATCAGGGTGGACTTTCCAGGATAAGTCTAAAAGGAGTTCGGGCTGACAGATGGTTAGATCGATTGCAGAGTAGGTTCCATGTCTTGGGTGCAGATAAGTGTTTGAACCATCATTTAAAAGACATAAATTGTTATTCTCAATAAAATCTTCTATTTTCCTTGCTTTCGCGTTGCACTGGTTGCTACCCCACAAATAGTTATGACTGTTAAAATCTCCCATTAAAAAGAAAGGGGGAGGAAGTTGGGTAATACGCTGGTTTAGCTCTGTGTGTTTTATATTTGCATCTGGAGGGATGTAGAGAGAACAAATTGTGATGGTTTTCATGAGTGTCAATCTTACTGCAGTTACTTGTAGATTACTAGTGAGTTTGATATTGCTGTGAATTAAATCACTGCATATTAGAATGGATGTTCCTCCAGAAGCACGCTTGTTACTGGGACCAAGGGTGTTCAAAATATTAAAATGTTTGAAAGAAATAGTGTTGTCTTTTGACAGTTGTGTCTCCTGAAGACATACAACAATGGGGTTGATGACAGTAATTAAGCGTTGTAGCTCTGTATAATTAGCCCGAACTCCCCGACAGTTCCACTGAATAATCCGTTTTTCCATCACCTGTTTGGAAGGATGGGGACGTTTGTCTTCATTCTACCTCGGGGGGATGGACTTCGACTAGGGCATTCTTTTTCTTTCATTTCTATATCTTTTGGTTCTTTTATTTTTGTAGGGTCATCCTTGGGATTTGCAGCCCTTTGTTTCTTGCTATTTTTTGTTTTTTTTTCATTTTCAACTGGACTTTGGTTCAGGTGTGTATCCTTGGTAAGTACTTCACTCTGCGTTCCTGAAGTCTTTGTTTTGAAGGAGCAATATTAGTTTGGGGTTTGTCTTTATGCATCCAAGTGATGTCTGTCTGGCAGTCAATGGATCTTACAGTTTTTCTTACTGCATCAGCAAATGATTTGTTTATACTGAAGAAGGGGGTGGGAGCAACCAATTTCCTTGCTTCAGGGTAACTGATCTTCTTGGTGCATCTAATCTTCTGTATTTCTTTTTCCCGGATCCACATTGGACATTGTTTTGATGCAGCTGAGTGGTCCCCTGAACAATTACAACATTTGGATGGTTTTCCACAGGGTTCCTTGTCATGTCTTTCTTCACCACAGTTACAACAGATGTGTTTATTATTGCAACTGTTTGAACCATGGCCATATTTCTGGCAATTAAAACATCTAAGGGGATTTGGGACAAAGAGGTCCGCTGGTACACTTAAGTATCCGATCAGAAGTTTTTCAGGGATTGTTGGTTTGTTGAAGGTGATAATGTAGGTACTTGTTCTGATTGTTCGTCCTTCTCTTTAGATGGTAATTCTCCTTACGTTAGTAACTCCTTGAGGCTTCAGTTCTTCTTGTATTTCTTCTTCATCAACATCGTCAAGTTCTCTGGTGCGGATCACTCCTTTACTATAATTGAGAGTTGGGTGTGGTGATGTCTTCACAGGAACTGTTGCGATCATTTTTGTTTGATGTAGGTTCTCTGAACTGGCTTTTTTATAACATTCAACAAGAATTTGACCTGATCGCAGTTTTTTCACTTCTTTAACTGTACCCGCTGTACCAGCAATACCTTTCTGGATAGCAAAAGGAGACAGCCTAGTGATTTGATAGTCAGCAGAAGTTGATTCAATAATTATAAATTTTGGCCACTCATCATTTTTCGTCGTTGTGTCAATTTTTCCATTTGGGTTGTCAGTTTCTAAATCCGTCCGATGTCGTTTGTGGTTTGGTTTATTTGCCATATTTTTTAGTTTTCTTGTTCATCATCGGTACTCCTCACCCACCTTGGAGCCCAAAAAATAGGGATGCACAGAGCCGCGGAACTCCAGCAGATTATGCATCAAGGATATACTGATGGTATACTCAAACCAGTAAAAGCAACGGGTTGCTTTTTATAACTTGATTGACTCTAAGCCAAAGTGTCTTATAGATGTTTTAAGATCATTTCTTTGACCAGCCGATTGATTGGATCGAGCCATTCCAACCTCCCGTCTAGACGAAGTAGGAGGCAAAGTATCGTGTTGGAAAGGTGGCAGCCGCAGCTAACCAATTTCCTCAAACACCAGGACCTCTTCCTCCGCCGACACGGGTCGCAACTCACGGCTAACAAGTTGCCCCTTACAATGGGGAATCAAAAAAAAGTTTGTTCTGGATCTTCGCAAGCGGTGTAGTGGTTGTGTCCAAAATATGCAGATGTAAGTGCAGTCTAGATTTAGTGTAACCCTCGTAAGGGGGGCTAAAGGGTTAATCTCTCTTGCCCCAGGGAGAAGACCCTAGCACTACGGAGGGAAGGAGCGTGCCACTGTTCCTTTCACAGGCTGCCATCGCAAGGATGGGTCCTGCGCCGTACCCGGACTTCCGAAGTGTAGATTGATCCATAGTTCTCAAGAACCGGAAACAGAGCAAATATTCCGTGGCAAAGTGCTATGTCAAAATACAGATCATGTGATGCCAGCGCATCATTTTGAGCAGATTTATTGTGTTAAAAGGCATCTTAGAGAGAGAATAAAATCATCTGAAATCATGCGCTACACAATAGATGTTTAGTTTATCCATAGTTCTCAAGAACCGGAAAAAGAGCAAATATTCCGTCAAAAAGTGCCATCTCAAAATACAGATCATGTGATGCCAGCGCATCATTTTGAGCAGTTTATATTGTGTTAAAAGGCATCTCAGAAAGAGAATAAAATCATCTGAAATCATGCGCTACACTTCCGAAGTGTAGATTGATCCTTAGTTGTCAAGCACCGGAAACAGAGCAAATATTCCGTCAAAAAGTGCCATGTCCAAATACAGATCATGTGATGCCAGCGCATCATTTTGAGCAGTTTATTGTGCTAAAAGGCATCTCAGAAAGAGAATAAAATAATCTGAAATCATGCGCTACACTTCCGAAGTGTAGATTGATCCATAGTTCTCAAGAACCGGAAAAAGAGCAAATATTCCGTCAAAAGTGCCATGTCAAAATACAGATCATGTGATGCCAGCGCATCATTTTGAGCAGTTTTATTGTGTTAAAAGGCATCTCAGAAAGAAAATAAAATAATCTGAAATCATCGCTACACTTCCGAAGTGTAGATTGATCCATAGTTCTCAAGAACCGGAAAAAGAGCAAATATTCCGTCAAAGAGTGCGATGTCAAAATACAGATCATGTGATGCCAGCGCATCATTTTGAGCAGATTTATTAGGGGCGTTCGAGCCCATGCTGCGCTGCGCAGACCGATCGTCGAGATTAGCCGAAAGTAGCCGGGGAGGAGCTGAAAACGGAGCCGTCAAGTCGGACACGTTTGAGATCTCGTTGCTTCCTGAAACATGGCGTTTGCCTACTTTGTCGCAGATGAACTGGATTACATTTAATGTACCACATTAAAACCACATTACATTAAATTACTGACATTTTAGTTATTCCATAAAAAAATATTACTCAAATATGCAGCTGGATACTATAGTTGGTCTGTATGAAAAAAGGACAATAATAAACGTATGCACAAATCCAATAAAAATAATTTAAGGGAAAAAAATGTACTGCAGTCAAAAGATCGTAAACTATTTACGAAATGGTATGCAAATTGATTTTTTATGCAATTGTATGGATTGAAGCACGAAACACGCGTGATCATCGTCATGTGGTGAATGTGGCCAATCATGAGAAGCTGTGACGTCATCATATCCTGGCGCGGTCGCTCCTAAAACGCTGCTCTGGCTGAGCAAGCCGGCTGTTATCGAAACGCTCTCGCGTTACTTTGATGCCACACGTGAACGTCACGTGGCGTCAGCGCCGGTTCAAGTCGGACAGAATTTCTAACCGGCATGCACTACTTCAAGTCAGCCGCCAATCGGTCTGCGCAGCGCCACATGAAGTCGAACGCACCTATTGTGTTAAAAGGCATCTCAGAAAGAGAATAAAATAATCTGAAATCATGCGCTACACTTCCGAAGTGTAGATTGATCCATAGTTCTCAAGAACGGAAAAAGAGCAAATATTCCGTCAAAAAGTGCCATGCCAAAATACAGATCATGTGATGCCAGCGCATCATTTTGAGCAGCTTTATTGTGTTAAAAGGCATCTCAGAAAGAGAATAAAATCATCTGAAATCATGCGCTACACTTCCGAAGTGTAGATTGATCCATAGTTCTCAAGAACCGGAACAAGAGCAAATATTCCGGCAAAAAGTGCCATGTCAAAATACAGATCATGTGATGCCAGCGCATCATTTTGAGCAGTTTTATTGTGTTAAAAGGCAATCTCAGAAAGAGAATAAAATAATCTGAAATCATGCGCTACACTTCCGAAGTGTAGATTGATCCATAGTTCTAAAGAACCGGAAAAAGAGCAAATATTCCGTCAAAAAGTGCCATGTCAAAATACAGAACATGTGATGCCAGCGCATCATTTTGAGCAGTTTTATTGTGTTAAAAGGCAACTCAGAAAGAGAATAAAATAATCTGAAATCATGCGCTACACTTCCGAAGTGTAGATTGATCCATAGTTCTCAAGAAACGAGCAAATATTCCGTCAAAAAGTGCCATGTCAAAATACAGATCATGTGATGCCAGCGCATCAATTTGAGCAGTTTTTTTGTGTTAAAAGGCATCTCAGAAAGAGAATAAAATAATCTGAAATCATGCGCTACACTTCCGAAGTGTAGATTGATCCATAGTTCGCGAGAACCGGAAAAAGAGCAAATATTCCGTTAAAAAGTGCCATGTCAAAATACAGATCATGTGATGCCAGCGCATCATTTTGAGCAGTTTTATTGTGTTAAAAGGCATCCCAGAAAGAGAATAAAATAATCTGAAATCATGCGCTACACTTCCGAAGCGTAGATTGATCCATAGTTCTCAAGAACCGGAAAAAGAGCAAATATTCCGTCAAAAAGTGTCATGTCAATATACAGATCATGTGATGCCAGCGCATCATTTTGAGCAGTTTTATTGTGTTAAAAGGCATCTCAGAAAGAGAATAAAATAATCTGAAATCATGCGCCACACCTCCGAAGTGTAGATTGATCCATAGTTCTCAAGAACCGGAAAAAGAGCAAATATTCCGTCAAAAAGTGCCATGTCAAAATACAGATCATGTGATGCCAGCGCATCATTTGAGCAGTTTTATTGTGTTAAAAGGCATCTCAGAAAGAGAATAAAATAATCTGAAATCACGCGCTACACTTCCGAAGTGTAGATTGATCCATAGTTCTCAAGAACCGGAAAAAGAGCAAATATTCCGTCAAAAAGTGCCATGTCAAAATACAGATCATGTGATGCCAGCGCATCATTTTGAGCAGTTTTATTGTGTTAAAAGGCATCTCAGAAAGAGAATAAAATAATCTGAAATCATGCGCTACACTTCCGAAGTGTAGATTGATCCATAGTTCTCAAGAACCGGAAAAAGAGCAAATATTCCGTCAAAAAGTGCCATGTCAAAATACAGATCATGTGATGCCAGCGCATCATTTTGAGCAGTTTTATTGTGTTAAAAGGCATCTCAGAAAGAGAATAAAATAATCTGAAATCATGCGCTACACTTCCGAAGTGTAGATTGATCCATAGTTCTCAAGAACCGGAAAAAGAGCAAATATTCCGTCAAAAAGTGCCATGTCAAAATACAGATCATGTGATGCCAGCGCATCATTTTGAGCAGTTTTATTGTGTTAAAAGGCATCTCAGAAAGAGAATAAAATAATCTGAAATCATGCGCTACACTTCCGAAGTGTAGATTGATCCATAGTTCTCAAGAACCGGAAAAAGAGCAAATATTCCGTTAAAAAGTGCCATGTCAAAATACAGATCATGTGATGCCAGCGCATCATTTTGAGCAGTTTATTGTGTTAAAAGGCATCTCAGAAAGAGAATAAAATAATCTGAAATCATGCGCTACACTTCCGAAGTGTAGATTGATCCATAGTTCTCAAGAACCGGAAAAAGAGCAAATATTCCGTCAAAAAGTGCCATGTCAAAATACAGATCATGTGATGCCAGCGCATCATTTTGAGCAGTTTTATTGTGTTAAAAGGCATCTCAGAAAGAGAATAAAATAATCTGAAATCATGCGCTACACTTCCGAAGTGTAGATTGATCCATAGTTCTCAAGAACCGGAAAAAGAGCAAATATTCCGTAAAAAGTGCCATGTCAAAATACAGATCATGTGATGCCAGCGCATCATTTTGAGCAGTTTTATTGTGTTAAAAGGCATCTCAGAAAGAGAATAAAATAATCTGAAATCATGCGCTACACTTCCGAAGTGTAGATTGATCCATAGTTCTCAAGAACCGGAAAAAGAGCAAATATTCCGTTAAAAAGTGCCATGTCAAAATACAGATCATGTGATGCCAGCGCATCATTTTGAGCAGTTTTATTGTGTTAAAAGGCATCTCAGAAAGAGAATAAAATAATCTGAAATCATGCGCTACACTTCCGAAGTGTAGATTGATCCATAGTTCTCAAGAACCGGAAAAAGAGCAAATATTCCGTCAAAAAGTGCCATGTCAAAATACAGATCATGTGATGCCAGCGCATCATTTTGAGCAGTTTTATTGTGTTAAAAGGCATCTCAGAAAGAGAATAAAATAATCTGAAATCATGCGCTACACTTCCGAAGTGTAGATTGATCCATAGTTCTCAAGAACCGGAAAAAGAGCAAATATTCCGTCAAAAAGTGCCATGTCAAAATACAGATCATGTGATGCCAGCGCATCATTTTGAGCAGTTTTATTGTGTTAAAAGGCATCTCAGAAAGAGAATAAAATAATCTGAAATCATGCGCTACACTTCCGAAGTGTAGATTGATCCATAGTTCTCAAGAACCGGAAAAAGAGCAAATATTCCGTCAAAAAGTGCCATGTCAAAATACAGATCATGTGATGCCAGCGCATCATTTTGAGCAGTTTTATTGTGTTAAAAGGCATCTCAGAAAGAGAATAAAATAATCTGAAATCATGCGCTACACTTCCGAAGTGTAGATTGATCCATAGTTCTCAAGAACCGGAAAAAGAGCAAATATTCCGTCAAAAAGTGCCATGTCAAAATACAGATCATGTGATGCCAGCGCATCATTTTGAGCAGTTTTATTGTGTTAAAAGGCATCTCAGAAAGAGAATAAAATAATCTGAAATCATGCGCTACACTTCCGAAGTGTAGATTGATCCATAGTTCTCAAGAACCGGAAAAAGAGCAAATATTCCGTCAAAAAGTGCCATGTCAAAATACAGATCATGTGATGCCAGCGCATCATTTTGAGCAGTTTTATTGTGTTAAAAGGCATCTCAGAAAGAGAATAAAATAATCTGAAATCATGCGCTACACTTCCGAAGTGTAGATTGATCCATAGTTCTCAAGAACCGGAAAAAGAGCAAATATTCCGTCAAAAAGTGCCATGTCAAAATACAGATCATGTGATGCCAGCGCATCATTTTGAGCAGTTTTATTGTGTTAAAAGGCATCTCAGAAAGAGAATAAAATAATCTGAAATCATGCGCTACACTTCCGAAGTGTAGATTGATCCATAGTTCTCAAGAACCGGAAAAAGAGCAAATATTCCGTCAAAAAGTGCCATGTCAAAATACAGATCATGTGATGCCAGCGCATCATTTTGAGCAGTTTTATTGTGTTAAAAGGCATCTCAGAAAGAGAATAAAATCATCTGAAATCATGCGCTTTACTATAGATGTTCAGTTTGATCCATAGTTCTCAAGAACCTGGAAAACGCACTGTAACAAATTTACTGTAGAATTTACAGGAAATACCTGGCAAAAAAGTTGCCAATAAAATTCTGTAAAAATGTTGTTAAGTACTGTAAAATGGATTACAGTATAATATTGTTAAAACATTTACAGCTAATAATTGTTTGTACATTACAATATGTTACTGTTTTTTTACAGCATTTAAAAATTAACCTTGTATTATACATTACAGCATTTTTTTGTAATTCCCCTAATTTACAGTATTTACCTGGCAACTAGAGTTGCCAATAAATTCCTGTAAAAACTCCAAAAGGCAAGAAGTTGTTGTAATAGCTTTACATTTAAAATGGTGTAAATCAAAATGTTTTACAGTAAATTAATGTATTAGTTTGTTTATTTAAATGTATTACAATGTACAATATTTCAGAAAAACAAATACAGAACAGTTGTAAAACATATTTTTATTAAAGACTTCAATTTAACAGAAAAACTCAAAAATAGCACTTAATATTAAAAGCAATACTCCGGTTTGAAAAAAAGTTTGGTCCAAGCAAGAAGCAAAATCAGCTTGACTATAAAGTTTTCAACTGGTTGTGTTTTTGTTGTTAGTGTCTAACTTTACCAGTCATTGGCAGTGAATATGACCTTCCAGAATGGTAAACATAAATGGTACAAAACATGTATGTTCACAAACACTGTTGTAGTTAAAACTATTTATAAAAGTAATCAGCAGAGCTCTGTAAGAAATCAATGCGTAAAAATAGCATTTTTGGTTGCTGAACAGAAAATTTTACCAAAATAAAAATCTCAAAAACTACAAACAGCACAAAAAAAAGAAAGATCTTACCGAACAAGTTTGCAGAACTCCTGTAGAATTCAATTTACTTACGAGCTAAACCACTCAAAGTCCATTAGCCTTCCGAGAAGGGTAAAAACATGGGGATTTACTCCATGGTTTCTCTTCTCTGAGACCTTTCCACCTTTTTTCCCTCCAACCCTTGTTATAGCCGTCTTGGTTCCAGTTGGTGGATTGATTCCAACAAAACATCTGCAAAAGATAAGTCAGAAAAACATTAAGAAGAGCTTTATGATAATGCGGCTAGTAAAAGCTTTTCCTTTAAAAAACAATATTTCCAACCTTATTCATTGTAAATCACATTATTACCAGAAAGCTCAAACTTAATGGTTTAAAAGTAATAATGTTAATTTATCACAGACAGATAGTTTTCAGAGCACAGGATAATAATAAATCATTAGTAACTATTTTCATTCATTCATTCATTTTTCTGCATGTTTGTTCCATTTTGGGGTCACTGGTGTCTGTTGGTGCCTATCTCCAGCTCACATTGCACAGAGGCAGGGGTATACCCTGGACAGGTCGCCAGTTCATCGCAGGGCTGTAACTGATGTACAATTCACTTACATTTTCGATGGCCTAACTTTAAGTAAATAAACAGCAATTTTTCTTTTCTAAAATTTTGCTTTTTCTGTAGTGTTAGTATATTCATATTTAAATTTAGATCCATTTAGTTACCTTTGAAAAAATTCGAGAGTGCAGGATGCCTGCTCCTGGTATATCAGATTAAAGTTGTAGTAGCTTGTGAACAAAGCTGCAAATCCAGCCACAATGTTGTGGTGTGGATTAACAACTATTTGACCCTCGATGCTCAGCATCCATTGAGTTGCAGTTAGAATTTCACCTAAAATTAAAATATATAAACAACACTTTAAAAAATATCTATACACAAAAATACAAAAAGCAAAGTTTATTAAATTTTAAATAGATCAGTATTAAGTAACAGAACATTGAACATTACCCAAGAAAATTAGTCTCGGAGAGTCTGGAAGAGTCAAACTTTTCTCCACATCAGCTGCTGTTGCCAACACCTACAAGAAATAAGTTGTCATAAATGTGTTAATTTAAATACATTTACATATGCTCGCAAAAACTTTTTTTTTTTTAATAAAAAAAAAAGAATACATTTTAATAACTGTAATCACTTACATCAGTTTGAAGAATCAGTGCTTCGGCTTTTTCTTTGAAGTGTAACAGAAGCAGAAGGACCACACATGAAATTAGACTTGATGCTCCACTGTCATCAAACTTCCAAAGTATGCGCTGAATCTCATCTGTGTTGGTCCCTGATGGCTTTTGCCTGAAAAACTGAAGAACCGTCTTGCCTTTGTCTTCCATGGACTTCTCTAATTTTTCCAAAATGTTGATGTTTGTGAGACATTTAAAGTGGTTATAGAGTTCTTTGGGTATAAAAAGATATGGCCACTCATTTTTCAACTCTGCAATGGATGGTGAAGGACAGGCATTAATCGATTTTCGTTGGAGATAGTACGTATCTTTCATCAACTCACTGAGATGTCCTCTCTCAACTCCAGCTGGCCCCTCGGTACTGTAGAGGTCCTTCATTTCTTTTTGTTTTTCTTTGAGACTCTCCTTAGTTTCTTCAACAGGAAAGTCAGGCTGCCATCTAACACAGCCATACTGGTCAGCAGGTCCTGGTGCAGCTTCTTTGGAGGCTGAATCAGAGTTTTTATTCCATTTCCTACGTCTTGAGAATGAGCACCCGCGATTTACATGCTCCACTCTCGTTTTCAGTTGTGTCAGAAGGGATCCATACCCAGTACCAATTCTTGTACCATCTCTCAGGACATCTGCAAAGCTTTGTGGATATGCTTTAACAATCTTCTTAGCAACAATCAGACACTGTACTTTTGATGGATTTAACTCTGTCTGTCTCATCTCATTAACAATGATTCTTATCATTTCTCTGCGATCTGTAGCTGTAGGGCGTGTACCCAGCGCAATGGCTGTTTTAATACCAGAAGGCATCCTATTCCATGGAACTTCAAAATTTTCAGGCCATACAGTTAAATCCACAGTTGAACTGGAGCTGTTTGTGCTGGATATACTCGGTGTGCATGAAGAGCTAGAATTTGTTGATGCAGAGCTTTCCAATTCTACATCAATGACTATATTTGTGGGCTCTAGAGGTGTTCCTTTGACGCAACTTGTTTGGTCTGGAAAGAAAATAAATAAAGAAATCACAGACACATTTGTAACATCCTGATACAACTCAGGACTTACCAACAGTACACACTGAGTAGGTTATGCTACTTATTTACACTTGTGTTATCCAAAATACAACTTGGAACTCAATTACATTTTCATAGCTGTGACGTTGACATCCATACAATGCATGTCAGTGTGGTCTAACTTAGGGTCCTAAACAGTCCCATTTCAAAAAGGAAATGCATGCAACATCAAAATAACTTATATTAATCCTGTGTAATGAAGCATAATTCAATTTTAAGTAAATTTAGACTATTTACAAAAGAAAAAAAAATCAGTCTAGTCAAACACTTCTGCAGCGGTGATCCAGAAGAGAACTATGACATACCTTCTACATTCCATGCATTGAGGAGCCGACGACACTGTATTGGTGTGATGTGATCAGGGAGATCTTCCTCTTTTACAAACTGCAGATCAAATTTGGATTCAACTCCTATGTTTGCCAACTTGTTCAGAAGAGACAATAATTTCTCCTCTGGAAGCCCTGGTAGGACTGCCAGCACAGCATCACGTACATCCTCAGCCAATGTGGACATATCTTTAGAAATCTGGGAAGGAGTGATGGAATACAATCACTGGTAAGTCATTCATCTTGTAGTGAGCTAATGGATAATAATCAAGCAGATTCTCTTGTTTTACACACATGTAGTTTGACCCTTCAACTGTCTCTATTACACAGTGGACACCCATATCAACAAGCTGCACAGCCTGCTGCCTCCCCACAACAAGGTAGACAGAATCATTGCAATGAATTAAAATCAGCTTAATCTCACCAATGTGTAAACCTTCTTCATCTTTTTTTAGTACAACATACATGTTTTTTTTGTACTTTGTGCCTTTGTAAATTACTTCATTTGCAGCTACAGTGGAATTGTGAGTAAAATTGAATGATGCAGTTGCTTCCTTAATGCTGTCATTGTAGTCACCGGCATAAAATTCATTTCCTCTTCCCACCTGAATTTCTGGTGGGAAAAGAGTCCCAGCACTTAAGTACGATTGTAAGAGTTGGTGTCTCACTGCTAAAGTTCCACACAGGTTCTTAAAGTTGTGCAATTTCCGTGCACACTGTTTGAAGTAAGTGTGCTTACTTTCAAATCTCAAAGTCCAAAGACGAATCAGAGGTCCAAATTGTATAATAAGCTCTGGATAGTGACAAAGATAGTGGTGTTTTGGTTTAAGATGAAACTCTGGAAATAATTCTACTCTAGACTGGATGTATTCTTCTATGAGGACACCCAAATAAGCAACCTGATCAGTAGTAATAGTTGGTGAACAGACATGTACAACTATTTCTCTGAGGAGCAAAATCATGTTCCATATTCTGTTCTCACTTGGGTTTTTTATCCTGTCTCCAACCAACAAAGGAAGGAATCTCAGAAGGCACCAATTTTGCACTGCGTGCCCACCTAACTTCTCACTATTTGGACAAAATTCTGGAGGTTTGTCATTTGCTTCATTTCCAAGGTAAGTAAACTGACTTATCCTTCTATTCAGTTCTTCATATGTAAAATGCCTCTCTTTGTTTACCAGGTAATTGATGCATAATGCCAAGTCACTGGAAACAACTCCCTCAAAAAGATCATGACCGAGACATGGTGGAAGACCAGGCCCACAGACATGAAAATAATGCAGCTGGTTGAATAAAGAGTCAAATTTTATTCCACACACAGATTCTGTGTTGGTTTTTCTTAGTTCTTCGATGTGCTTCTGATATGACTGCTTTGTTCTTTTTGAACCCACTGACAATGGACTACACTCAAATGTCTGTCTGTCTATATCACAAAACCTACAAAAATAAGTACTCCTGCTGAAGTTCTCAAGGAAACCACCAATACTGTGAGACCCCAGATTGTCTCCTGCTATTGCACACAGAGCACCTTTAATCAACTTGCCATCCTTCAGTGCAATGCCACTCTCCTCTAAGTCTTTCAGGTCTTTAATCAATCGATTAAAAACTATTTCCTGTCCAAAACATTTAAAATCTTGTTCCCTGCAGAGAAGAACCAGCTGCATCTGATCAATATTGGATCTATTGTGTGGTGAAATATCACCAAGTGTTAAATACACTGCTAATATTTTATGTTTTTTTCGGCCTGATCCTAAAGGATTTACAACCTCAAAAGCATCTTGGTAAAGAACCAAGGCTATAGACGATCTGTCCAGTGTAAACAAGGCACTATTAACAATATTCTGTCCATCCCAAATGTCCTCAAACTGATCTTTATTTGGTAGGCGAGAATGGGAAAGTTCATATTGCTTTTGGAATGCCTCTGATTCAAAAAGGGCAAAAAGAGTGTCCTTTATAGGCACATATTGTGCAAAACATTCCTTGCTTGAGTCATTAGTACCTAAATACACAGGCACTGGCTCAATATAATTGAACATGTTTTTAAAGACTGTTTTGCGACACTGATCTGTCCGCAAGATAGAATTTCCTGCCTTCAGCATGTCATTCTTTTTGAGTTCTTCAATTATGTTTATTGTGGCGCTACAAACACCAATTTCAGACAATCTGTCCTTGAGTTTTAAGAAGACGTGTGACTGAGCCAGATCATGTATTCCTTGGACTTCCTCAATTATGGTCTGAATTACAGATGAAGGTAATAAAAGCTTTGCTTGAAGTTTTAAATAAAATAAAGTTAAATTCTTAAGGAAGAAATCTTCATCTACATTTTCAAACACTTCACCTGGCTCAGGTCCCTCACTTTCATGTACAGATGATGTACAGGGCTGACACTCTTGTAGTGGTGGGTTTGCCAAAACTGCATCATTTAAAAACTGAGATTGACTATTTTTGTGCGTTCTGGAGATGTGGGATGCAAAAGTGGATTTTACTCTAAATGACCTCAGGCAGCTTTTGAAAGGGCATTTTATTTCCCTTGCCTCATCTATATGATCCTTTAAATGCCTGATTAGATCTTTCAAGCTTGTGCATTTGTAATGGCAATATTCCATTTGGCAGTTTAAAGTTAAATCTGTTTGGTCAAATTTCACATGTCTGTGTGACTTTTGATAACCCCTATGGTCTCTGTATAGATGAGACTTGAATGCTGGAAATTTTGTAAACACACGGCAACAGTCAGGAACACCACAGCTGAAGGAGCAGTTTGGTACATTACTGTGCACTTTCATATGCCGAGCATAACCTAGAATTGTATTGCTCTCGTGCTGACACAGTTTACAATGATACATTATTAATAGACATTAATCTGATTATTGTAAAAAAAAAAGGCCTTGCTACTTTTCTGCTTTACTTTCAACTAAACATTAACGTTAGTTTGCCAACGCAAAAGAGGTTTACTAAACAATAAATCCCAAAAAGAAATGGAAACAGCGATAAAATTTAAAAAAAATATAAATACGTAGCATTCAGCTATGATGACGATTTTCGTCAGCAAAATTTAACTCACGAGCACTTTCATTGCCTCACAAACCTCGGATAATACTTAAAAAGCATTCTCTTCACGACAAATGAGTAGAACACGGTGGCCAGCTGCAGCATTCACCGATGTTTACTTTAGTACTGAGATGTTTTTGTGAATTAAGTGATGTTACCGTCACCTTTTAGGTTTCTGTCACCTCGTGTGAATCAGCCGTAATGGCGCCCTGTGGATTTTGGACTGACGTATATGCCTGAAAAACAAGAAATTAAAATGTAAAGATACCCGCTTCGCAAAATAAGCACGCTTAAGAACACGACACATAATACAGTTTTTACATGCTACCAATAACTCGAAGTTAACAGCGAATCAAGTTCATTACACCAGACATTTAAGACGAATACGTCATGAGTTTTGTTATATAAATAGCTTACAAAATATAAATGGATTACACGTCATTAAATGAAATAAGATAAATTGTAATTGTATAGACGTAAATGAAACGTGAACTTACTTCTTCAACTGTTAACGTTAGTCCAATGCACTAGTGATGTGTCGTTCAAGAACGATTCGTTCTTTTTGAACGAATCTTTAATGTGACTCCGTATGAACGAGTCGTGTTGGAGAGGGATTCGTTCATTGGCGCATGCGCATCATTCTTGTGGTTTTCCGAGCGTAACCCGTTCATCATCAATGACAGAAGACCGAAAAGACCCGAATGACTCGAAAGATGAACTAATCTTTTCTGTTTCCGGCTCATGGCCGCTCCGTAATGTTAACCAATGCAGCATGAGCCGGAAAGAGAAAAGACCGAAAGGACCCGGACTCGCAAAAAGAACGAATCTTTTCGGATCCCGGCACTGTAGCGGTCACGTGACAAAGAAGTCCGGACTGAGTGCTCGGACTGCACACGTTAACATCAGAGTGAAGTAATTTTGTGTCGAACAAAAGAGATTTAAATCTAAAGAAGACAGATCAGAGTTTGGGTAAACCAGACTAAAAGACCCAGGTAGGCTTTAGTAATATATTTATATTCATTTTAAATTTAGCATTATAGTTTTGTCTTATTTGTAGTGTGATTCGCGTTTGTGTATAAAACGCTAGTAGATGTGGAAGTACACACAACATTTATTGATATTTTAGTAAAATGAACGAAATGACTCGAAAAAAGATCCGTTCATTTTACTGAACGAGACTCAAAGAACCGAATCCATAAAATGATCCGAACTTCCCATCACTACTGCTTTCGAACGGAGAACCGCGAAGAAGAATCACTTCCGCCTATAAGACCTTCAAAATAAAAGCCCTATGCCTTACATAAACTACGACAACGTAACTATGAACCCAGATAAACTTGCAAATAATAAATTTCACTTTTTTAACAAAATTATAAATTAGTCTTGAACAGCACAAAAGACAAAAGCATTTCTTAGCCTCTTAAGCCTGAGAGTCCCCGGTACCGGGGACTTGCCCCCTTGTGCGTTACATTTTCACTCATAGCTCACAAACACTGAGAATAACCTAGACATATTAAATACTGTTGTGTTCAGCGGAAACTCCTCTAAAAACGTATCTAATTCAATTTCATATTCGTGAACCACAGCTCGAACGCCATGCAAATAAACAACAACATATCCGGAGTATAATTCATGACCACGTTTTTGTTTATGTGCAATATGTATCCACAATATAAACGGAAACACCACAAAACCAAGACATTAAATGAATAACAACCAGCTGAATCCAGCGATATGCAACTCATTTACATTGAATGAAGTATTTCAGAGCAGGGAGCGAAAGTTCCACGAAAAAACGCCAGCGAAAACCAAGCAAGCATGTAAATCTTGTCTTACCTTTGCCGTTTTTTCAACAAAAAGTTATTTCCATAGCGATAAAAGTCCGTTTGTTGTTATGTCCGGTCGATAGCTTCGCGCAAACGCCATTTTTTATTTCTGTAGCTTTGTGGCGTCATTACGTCACCAAATATGGAATGACTCCCCGTGCGTAAGAGGTGGTCTCTCCACGCTGCGCGTCGTGTGATTCGTTAGCGATCCCGTCAGTCTCAAAATGGTTGATCTCATTGGCTCAGTGGATTGCGGTGAGGGAGGAGGAAGGGACCCTTTTTTTTTTTAATAGATACAATGATACATATATTAAAAGGAGTATTACAATTGAACATGTACAAATGATTGTATATTAAATAACCAAAAAATAAAAGGATCAAAATAAAAAGGCATAAGGGGCATATTACAATATTATCTATACACAGATCACACAGTTAAGAGGCATCGAATACAGAGAAATATTTACATATTGATAAAGTTCTGGTGGCTTTCTTGTTTTTACATAGTTTCATTGCAGATATATGTTGACGAAGCTCACAGAGAAATATAGAAAAGAGAGGTTCTGAGTTAGAAAATTTTGATTTGTGAATATGAAATTTTGCAAGTATAATGAGAAGATTAATAATATGAAATATTTTACTTTGGGATTTGTCATAGTCGTAGAAGCCTAATACGCACTCCTTCCAACATAGAGTAAATCTCTCATGAATGTTGCTTTGAATAAAATTCACAAATTTTCTCCAAAAAAACTTGGTAATGTGGCAGCTCCAGAAGAGGTGGACAACAGTTTCACAGGGATGGTCACAAAAAGAACAAATAGTAGGGATGTCATTTTTAAACTTTTTTAAGTAGAAACGAGCAGGATATATCCTGTGAATAATTTTAAAAGTGACTTCCTTAACTTTATTTGTTAAAAAGTATAATGATGGCAGAATCCAAACTTTTTTCCAGCAAATATTATTTCCAGTATTGCTCCAGTAAGCAGTTACAGCAGGTAGAGATATTATGTTCTGCTGGAACAATGCACGGATAGTACGATTATTATTTTTGGAGGGAGATGCAAAGCATGAATTACCAACAAAAGTATCATTCACATTGATAGAAATAGGCATTACAACAGGGGAGTGCCTCAGTAAATGAACGAGAGCAGGAGGAATGGCTCCCATTACAATAGCGAATTCTTGAGGCGGAACCGGAAACTCAAAGCTGTCTAAAAACTCATTATATGAGAGTAAATGTCCTTGAGGATTGATTAACTGGCTAATCAACTTGATGTCTTTGTCAAACTAATTCTGGATGAAAATGGATTTATTCTTGTATAGAATGCTTGAGTTGTTCCAGATAAAGGATGAATGTGGTGAAAAATTATGCTTGTAAATTAATGACCAAGCCAACAGAACTTCTTTGTGGAAAGAGGAAAGTTTGACTGGAAGTTTTTCAACTTTATAGCTACATGTAAGCAGAAACTCAAGGCCTCCAAGTTGAGAAAATACATAATTGGGAATAAAGTTCCAGATGGAGGAAGGATTCTTTCTGCACTGTTTTAGCCAATTTATTTTGAGAGTACAGCTCAGAGTACTAAAATCTAAAAAGTTAAGACCACCTTTTTCATAAGTATTCATTATAACAGACTTTCTGATGTAATGTATTGAACGTCTCCATAAAAATTGAAAAATCAGTTGGTCAATTTTTTTGCCTAATTTATTATCTAAAGAAATTGATTGGGCTGTATATATTAATCTAGAAAGACCTTCTGCTTTAGACAGTAGCACTCTCCCCCTCAGTGACAAATCCCTCTGTAACCACTGATTAAATCTTGTTTGTGTTTTTTCAATAATGGGTTGGTAATTAAAGGAAGATCTTTCTTTTGGGTCCCTGACAACAAAGATACCAAGATAACAAACCTTTTCTTTTACCGGGATGTTGCAAATAAAAGGAACATTGCATTTTTTGATGGGAAAAAGCTCACACTTTCGTATATTTAGAGATAACCCAGAGGCTTTAGAGAATGAATCGATTACATCTAATGCACAAGGAATCTGATTATAGTCTTTAAGAAAAAGAGTGGTGTCATCAGCAAGCTGGCTAATGAGCACCTCTCTCTCTGCAATAGTTATTCCCTTTAGAGGACTTGACTGAATATGTGAGGAAAGAGTTTGAGCTGCAAGAAGAAAGAGATAAGGGGAAATGGGGCACCCTTGCCTAATCCCCCTCATTAATTCAAAACGATGAGTGGCACCTTGTTTTAACATAACCGAACTGTTACCATTTGTGTATAAAGTTTTGATTGCCTTGCAAAAATAGTTACCAAATCCAAACAGCTCCAGGCACTGAAAAATAAAATTGTGTTCTACAGTGTCAAATGCTTTGTAGAAGTCCAAAAACAGAAAGTATCCATCGTCACTGACCAAATTAGAATAATCCAAAATATCAAGGATTAACCGTATGTTATTAGAAATATGTCTGTTTTTGAGAAATCCAGATTGTGTTTCATCTATTACAGAATTTAATGCACTTTTAATTCTTTTGGAAAGTACCGAAGCCAAGATTTTGTAGTCATTATTTAATAAAGTTATCGGACGCCAGTTTTCAATTATAAGCAAATCTTTTTTCGGTTTGGGGATGAGCGAAATTATTCCTTGAGATAAACTAGAGGGAAGTTTTTGAGATTTGATACTTTCTGTGAACACGTTTAGTAGAAAAGGGGCAAGATAGTCAGAAAATTGTATGTAAAATTCTGCTGCGATGCCATCGTTGCCAGGTGATTTATTGCATTTAAGATGTTTGATGACATCAACAACTTCTTTCAGCATTAACTTTTGATCGCACCAATCTTTTTCCGAATCATTAATTGTTTTTATATTTGTGAGAGAATTAAAGAAAGAGGCAGTCGAATCTGGATTGTATCTAGATTTATAAAGATCAGAATAAAAATTGTAACAAAATGTTGAGATAGATTGTGGGTCATCTATAACACTACCGTTAATATTGAGTTGGTAAAGTTTATTTTGTTTACTTCGTCGTCTTTCGAGGTTAAAAAAGTATGCTGAATTTTGTTCCCCTTGTTCCAACCATTTGACTCTAGACCTGACAAATGCACCCTCTGTTCTTAGTTTATAAATGTCATCAAGTTTACATTGTAACTCGTGTAACTGGATTTTTTCTTCAGGTGAGAGCCTGTCTGGTGGAATCATAGACAAAGATGTAATTTCAGACACGACCTGTTCCTCTGCAGCTCTTCTGGTTTTAGCCAGAAGTCTACCATAAGATCTTAGATATTTACCAACCTCATACTTTAGAAATTCCCAATGCCTGTTAAAAATGCCTTCTCTTTGTGCAAGATCCCAGTAAAATGAAATAAGTCTCTTAAGCTCCTCAATTACTGGTTTATGGCTCAGATGTGAAACGTTCATCTTCCAGAAAGAATTCTGAGGAGTTGTGGGAGCAGAAAATGTTATATCTATATTTACTGCCTTGTGATCTGTTAAAGGAGTAACAAGAATATCAACAGTTACATTATCTTTAGATATGTTGCCAGAAATTAGAAAATAATCTATTCTGGATTGTCTGGTACCACTTTTGTTACTCCATGTATAAGAAAACATATTTTGGTTAAGTTCCCTCCAAATGTCCACCAAGTTATATTTTAGCATAAATGTTTTTAAAGTTGAATTAGAAGAGTTTTGCTGTCTGGGTGGCCATCTATCAACACAATCATTTGGGCTTATATTAAAATCTCCTCCAATCAGTAAAAAGGCCTGTGGATATTTGCAACACCAGATATCAATTCTTTCTCCCATAGACTCAAAAAGCTCATCATTCTCCGTGTTAACATTGTAACCATAAACATTAGCCAGAATGATAATTAAATCGTTGTAAGACAAAAGTAAACAATGAAAGTGACCAAGTGAGTCTGAGAATTCTTCCAAAACGGTTCCAGAAAATTTGTTTTTTAACGTAGCGACCCCTGCAGACCTCTCAGTGCCACACGCAAACCATAAATCATTATTCCACTGTGATCTCCAGAACCTCTTGTCATCATTTACAGAGTGAGCTTCTTGAAAGAAAACAAAGTCAGTTTTATATTGCCTAGCAAATAAAAATAGAGCTTTTCTCTTTAGATTATCTCTTAAACCCCTAGAATTTAAAGAAATTACAGACAAAGACATTAAAAAAACTAATTTAGAATGTGGAACAATAAGCTTAGTGAAGTATGAACAAAGAATAAATCGAATAAGGCACCATAAAACAACCGTATGGTTTGGTTGCATAGGCTGTTGTCTCTCTATGGAGATTGGGAAAACAAAGTACCGGTAAACGTTTTTCTTGTATATAATGCAGGAAATCTAAAGTAAAACAGAACATTGAGAAACTAATCTCCAAGAGATTAATGTAAAAGTTTGAAAAGTAACAACGTCGGCGTTTTTACTCTCAGTCATTGATAATAATTTCACCTTCCCCTTGTATGTAGGCTCTGGCTCCGACATAGTAAGCCGTTTTTCCTGCCGTTCGAGCCTTCTGTATCTCGGGCCACAGTCTTAACCTTCTTTCACGATCACCTTTAGAGAAGTCCTCCTTGAACCTCAAGTTGTTGTCTCGTAGAAAGGATGAGTTTCGCGCTGCTTTCCAAACCGCGTTTCTGGCAGTACGGGTTGCAAACAGGATGATTGTGGCTCTGGGTCTAGCACCGCTGCCCCGCTGTAGTGCTCCTAGTCGGTGAACAATATCTACCAGCTCTGGAAGTTTTTCTCTTTCGCTGGGAAGCACTTGCTGACAGATCCGGATGACTTCGTGCTTTATGTTTTCATCAGGAACCTCGGGAATACCGGTAAGTTTCAGATTGCATCGCCTCGTGTATGACTCTAGCTCATCCAGTCTCCGCTGCATCTCTTTGACCGGCTGTTCAACTTGATCAACGCGTCTCTCCAGGCACGTCACTTTTCCTGATACAGTCTTTAACTCGGCAGCAATCCCCTCCACCTTTTCATTAAGGTTGGAGATTTTTTCCTCAAGTTTGTCTGAGCGTCGGTTGATCAGTTTAGAGATGTTTTCAAATCTTGCCACGAGATCGTCGTTAACATGGTAGCCTATCATTTTCTTAGCAGCAGGTGATTTGCAAGGTGTAACAGGTAATGGCGGAAACTCTTCCTCTGCCATGCTTAAAGTGTGCTCCTCAGGAGCGCCAGCATAGTCGTGCTCACTGGAAACAGCACGTGCGCTAGAGGTAACTCCGGTATCCTTAGCTTCTGTTCGATCAGAAGCCCCTCTCTTACGACCCATTTTCAGTCAAAGAAGGTGTCTAAGAGCTATAGATATAAATTATAATAACGCTAGACGTATATATTTAGCCTATTACAACATATAAGGTTTAAGTTGGTGCACGAAACGAAGAGTGCGTCCGCTC
The DNA here is from genome assembly GCA_007224835.1 of Danionella cerebrum. Classification (NCBI taxonomy): domain Eukaryota; kingdom Metazoa; phylum Chordata; class Actinopteri; order Cypriniformes; family Danionidae; genus Danionella; species Danionella cerebrum. The sequence goes on along the minus strand of SRMA01024797.1, from coordinate 25,502 downwards.
AGGCTGCCATCTTGGCTCCTCCCTATTGTTGAGTCCTCATCGAGATTGAGGAGGAAGGGACCCCTGCCTTTTTTTTTCTTTCTTTCCTTCTCTTTTTTTTTCTCCTTCCTTCCGCACGGCTTCATATTTGACAGCGTTAAAAAAAATAAAAACGTATTTAAAATAAAGAGATAAACAGCATTAGAACAACAACAACAACAACAACCACCACTATAATAATAATTCACTCATTCATTGTTTTTTGAAAGGCCCTTCCAGGTCCTAAATAATAATAATAATATGAATATCATACCATACAATAACTTAAAATCGAATTTCACAAACTGCTGTATTTCTGCAATTCCAAAACGAGTGATCAAACGAGCCGGGTTCATCAGAGCAAAATCAATACTTCGTGTTAGTATAATTGTTATGTCTTTTCAAAGAACACTCGAGAAATGTGCTTGACGCGAGGGCACTTTACATTTTGACACGGATGAGTCGGGGTGGGACTCGTCATCAGCACCACCGCAGCATCACGCCGGTGTAGCTGTGCCAGCGACGGGCTTTCGGGTGACAGAGGCTTGTCCGTTTCTTTTTTTTTCTCCATCTCATTTTTCTCAAGTGAATACATTGCAGATGATTTGTTGCGAGCGGCACGCCGGGTATCGCTGTTCCTATTTTAGTGAGAAGGTTGCTGGTTCGAGGCCAGCCGGGGCCCTTCCGAGAGCAACTTGCCCATTCTCGTGAGCGGGTTTTCTCCGTTTTACTCCACGAGAGCAGAAACATGCGTCGAGATCATTGAAGTGGCTCAATTCTAGTGCGTACCCCGCAATCTCCCCAAACGGCGCTGGAAACGCGCACCGGCACCATAAGCCTTTGACTCTGAAAAGGAAGAGGGATTTGGAAAACCGAGAGCTGCTTCCTGGGTACCGATTGATGCAAAGGGCCACCGCTTTGACACCTCGTATGAGCGGATTACGATTGAAGGATACTCTTCTCTGCAAAGACACAGATCGCGTTCATTAATTTTCACAACGAATACAGACAATGAACGAACGAGGTAGTAAACGGGTAAACATTTATGGGCAACACTTTAGTTTTTCTCTTAGTGCGACTGATTTCTTGTTAAATTGAAAAAATATAAGAAATGTTCAAAACACTTCAAAATGATCACTTCTACGACGGTCCCGAGAAAATCACAATATCCAATGTACGAATCATAGATGAAACACGTACAAAAAGTGAGCTAAGATTGTTTTGGTTTCTTTATTTTTTTACATTTTTAACATTTTACCATAAACAATTTGTACATTTTACAAACGCATCGAACAAAGCGTGTGCTGGACACCAAATCTGCTCTCTTTCCGTTATTGGGCAGCCTGGCATCGCGTGCACTTTACCCGTATGTTGTTCTCTGAGTGAGTCTTGAGTGTGGCTTTTGGAGTGCGGTCGGCTCTCATAAACACACGCACATCTCTCGCTGGCGTTGGCTGTGTGTTTCTGGCATTGTCCTGCTGACTGCGACGAGCAGAAGAAATCAACTCGTCAAAACGGACAACGCCACCGCGGGAATTTCACCAGGAGAATCTAAGGGAACAAGTAAAAGCAGACTCTGTTTAAAAGACAGCGCATGTCAAAGGCAGAACACCAACGCAATTTATTGGCCTTCACGAATTCACACAGACACGTCATCGCAGTCGCGGCGTGGAGAGAACCCTGTGCTTTTACTGACTCTGTAAAGCATTTCTACTAGGGAGAGAGAGAGAGAGAGAGAGAGAGAAATCACTGTCACAGCCGTCGTTTCTGCTGCTTTCTGAAAAAGAAACCCGTACTTGGCTCATTAGCATCTGTAACCAGCAGGAGCCGCCCGCTAGCCTCGAACTAGTGACCTTTTGATGAAAAGCCACAGTGCTAGCTCTTGTGAAATGCGTCGACTGTAAAGAACAGCCTTAGCACAGGCCCAAAGGGCCGCAGTCACGGACACATTTGGAATGTCAGTTTTGCTCTCAAAGCTAAATTTTGTCACTGTAGTTATAGCTGCAACCCATCTTTAGAGAGAAAAAAAGACAAGTCTCGAATTTTCTTGTCTCTATCCCTTTTTTTTTCAATTAAACACAGCCGCAATAGCACACAAGTTCAAGTTTGATTATTTATATAGCGCTTTTCACAACGGACAGTGTCTCAAAGCAGCTTTACAGTAAACCAACAAGTTGAAACTCGAAAAAGAGGAAAAAATTAATTAATAAGTGGTGTATATTTCCCTAATAAGACTATGAGGTGGTCTGGAAATGTTTTGTTGAACCCCAAATGAATTTACTAGGTCTATAAATGACAGTCCAAGGGCATCACCTGGTTCATCTACATGAATATTAAAATCTCCCACAAGCAGAAATTTATCAAAAGTGACCAAGAGATCAGAGAGAAATTGAACAAAAAAACGTTACTCAAACCTGGCCCTCTCTCTCTCTCTCTCTCTCTCTCTCTTTCTCTTTCTCTCTCTGCGGTTTTTGGAGCGTGTGCGCCCTCAGGTGGCGAACCTCTGAAAAGAAAAAAACACAAATACATAGCACGAATCTGTTGAAGTGGTTAAGCGTCCAGTTAACCACGAGCTTCAAATAAAGACAAAAGCATTTCTTAGGCAAGTAAAACCAGACACATCAAGTCTAAACAAACGTTTATCAGTCAGGCGTGACGAGAATGACGAGCGTGACGACGCAACCAATAGAGTTGAGCGTCATTTGCATAGGTCCCTGTTTGAGCAAACCTTGAATCTACTCCGTCGAGGCGAGGAACCAAATGACCTGAGAGCTTAAGCCCACCGAGAATCACACGCTGCTCGCGAACAGAGTGTTGGGGGAGACCCTGAATATTTCCGGTCACTGTCAACTTAAATGCACTGCATAATAGGCCATTTATAATAAGCGCACGACGTCACTATTGAATGACAAGCGCGCCACGTCGCCATTTTAAGACAAGCGCTCCACGTCACCATTGGCTGTGAGCGGGGCGGCAGCTCACTGATGTGTCTGAAGTCTGTGTGGATTTGCGGTGAGGGGAAGAGGATGCGCACTTTTTTTTTTTCTTTCACACGGCTTCATATTGTTAAATAAAATAAATGTATAAAATAAAAATGTATTTAAAATAAAGAAATAAACAGCATTAGAACAACAACAATAGCAAATAATAATATGAATATCAACAATACAATTACTTAAAATCGAATTTCACAAACTGCTGTATTTATGCACTTCCAAAACGAGTGATCAAACGAATCGGGATCATCAGAGTAAAAAGAGTATTTCGTGCCAGTATAATTGTTATGTCTTTTCAAAGAACACTTGTCTAATTATAAAATATCTATGGTTTTAACCATAGACTTTAAAACCTAATCACAGGGTATGGGAGTTTCAAAATCCATCACCGCGCATGCGCGTATGAACATTGATTACGTCCTCAATACTATTGAGTACGTCATCGCGCATGTGTGTTTCGATATTCATTACCGCGCATGCCTTAGAACATTTGTTAGGTGCTCAATGCCATTGAGTACGTAACCAATGCGAGGGCACTTTACATTTTGACCATGATGAGTCGGGGTGGGACTCGTCATCAGCATCACGCCGGTGTAGCTGTGTCAGCGTCGGGCTTTTGGGTGACAGAGGCTTGTCCGTTGTTTTTTTTGTTTTTTTTCTCCATCTCATTTTTCTCGCGTGAATACATTGCAGATGATTTGTTGTGAGTGGCACGCCGGGTATCGCTGTTCCTCTTTTAGTGAGAAGGTTGCTGGTTCGAGGCCAGCCGGGGCTCTTCAAAAGGAACTTGCTCATTCTCGTGAGCGGGTTTTCTCCGGTTTACTCCACTGGAGCAAAAACATGCGTCGAGATCATTGAATTTGCTCAATTCTAGGGCGTACCCCGCAATCTTCCCAAACGGCGCTGGAAACGTGCACCGGCACCATAAGCCTTTGACTCTGAAAGGGGAAGATGGATTTGGGAAACGCGAGAGCTGCTTCCTGGGTACCGATTGATGCAAAGGGCCACCGCTTTGACACCTCGTATGAGCGGATTACGATTGAAGGATACTCTTCTCTGCAAAGACACAGATCGCGTTCATTAATTTTCACAACGAATACAGACAATGAGCGAACGAGGTAGTAAACGGGTAAACATTTATGGGCAACACTTTAGTTTTTCTCTTAGTGCGACTGATTTCTTGTTAAATTGAAAAAAAATATAAGAAATGTTTAAAACACTTCAAAATGATCACTTCTACGACGGTCCCGAGAAAATCACAATATCCAATATACGAATCATAGATGAAACACGTACAAAAAGTGAGCTAAGATTGTTTTGGTTTCTTTATTTTTTCACATTTTTAACATTTTACCATAAACAATTTGTACATTTTACAAACGCATCGAACAAAACGTGTGCTGGACACAAATCTGCTCTCTTTCCGTTATTGGGCAGCCTGGCATCGCGTGCACTTTACCCGTATGTTGTTCTCTGAGTGAGTCTTGAGTGTGGCTTTTGGAGTGCGATCGGCTCTCATAAACACACGCACATCTCTCGCTGACGTTGGCTGTGTGTTTCTGGCATTGTCCTGCTGACTACGACGAGCAGAAGAAATCAACTCGTCAAAACGGACAACGCCACCGCGGGAATTTCACCAGGAGAATCTAAGGGAACAAGTAAAAGCAGACTTTGTTTAAAAGACAGCGCATGTCAAAGGCAGAACACCAACGCAATTTATTGGCCTTCGCGAATTCACACAGACACCTCATCGCAGTCGCGGCGTGGAGAGAACCCTGTGCTTTTACTGACTCTGTAAAGCATTTCTACTAGGGAGAGAGAGAGAGAGAGAGAGAGAGAGAGAGAGAAAAATCACTGTCACAGCCTTCGTTTCTGCTGCTTTCTGAAAAAGAAACCTACACTTCACTCATTAGCATCTGTGGCCACGGACCTACAGGAAACCCACGGAAGTATGTGCAAGCTCCGCCTCAAGAACCCGCCCGCTAGCCTCGAACTAGTGACCTTTGGACGAAAGGCCACAGTGCTAGCGCTTGTGAAATATGTCGACTGTATCGAGTAGCGAATATGCGTCGAATTTTGCCACTGTAGTTTTAAATACATTTTATAAAAGTTATGTTGGCTTGCTTGCAAAGCCAACATATTGTTATTGTGTTTAAACTTATTATTATGTTGGCTTGCTTGCAAAGCCAACATATTGTTATTGCACCTAAACTTATTAGTGTGAATGCAGAGGCATTCACACTATTGTTATCCTACGTATTTATTATTAGTGTGAATGCAGAGGCATTCACACTATTGTTATCCTACGTATTTAGTGTGAATGCAGAGGCATTCACACTATTGTTATCCTACGTATTTATTATTATTTTTTTTTTTATTATTCTTATTCCCCCCCCTTTTTCCGGAGCCTACTACTTCAGCATACTTTGCCCTAGAAACACCATTCAAGCGTCAAAACGTTCAGCTTTTTTTGCTCTATGTTGCTCGTATACAGCTTTTTGATATCTTTTATACTTTTTATAAAATTTAACTTTATTTAAAATATTTTTCCCATTGAAATGAATGGGGATATTCTTCAACCTTCCTTTAAACTTTCACTTCTTTCAACCTTTATAACTTCAGCATATTTTCCACTAGAGAAACCATTCAAACTTTAAATAAATCTACACACTTTCATCTATTAGATGTATATTTCAACTCTTTTATATCTTTTATAGATTTTTATTCATCGCAGTTTAAGTTTCATGAAGATTTCGAATTTGAAACTAATTCTGCTCCACTCTAGCTTCCACTCTAATTTTTCACATCTCAAACTTCATCATCTATTCTTCTTTCTTAAACTAAATTTTAACCTCTATGCACAAAATTTATATTAAAGTAGTAGAGAAATTTGTCCTCTTTTTGAAAATGCAGTTGTTTCTTTCATAGGACCTACGGTTTTTAAACTAGGAGGGCTAAACCCTAACGAGGGAAGAAAATTGCTCCATTAAGATCAATGCATTTCACCCAGAAAAGGATGCTTGAAAGTTTTAAATTAAGGCTTTTTCTAACTCGCCATAACTAATAGAATTTTCCACATATCTTGAAATAATTTACACCATAATCTTCATTGAGGCCTTCTGCTTCTCACAAAGAAAGAATCATCTCGATATGTCTTACGGTTCTTCTGTAATGTTTATTTGTTTGAGGCATGGTCAGCATCTGAGAAATGTCTCCTCCATTCGAAAAGTGGCAGTTGGAGGCAGCTGTTAATCAACTAATTTGAATAACGAAATTTGATTGGCTTAGCCTTCCCATAGACTCCCAATGGGCCATAGAGATGCATTGCTGCCATTCATTTCAATGGGGCAATTGATTCCTATACGATCCTATTGTAAAAGAGCTTTTGTAATTGATTAACAATGGAGAGTCATAGCAAGATTGAGGATGCATATAACTATACCAGCCAATCATTGCTTATGATTTAACATAAATTCATCAAGCCACGCCCACTTTTCAACATCATTTTTGAATGTCAAATATCTTCTAAGTGGAACATCATAGAAACATGGGAGTTGTTTTATATTGATCTAGGTTGAATGTAGATTACAACATGATGTCACTAACTCATCCATAGCAACCAGATTATTTACCATAGCAACCCAATTGACACATCTCTATCTCAGCCCAGGAAAATGCTAGAGACACAGGAGTTGGTCTAATTGACTTATAGTCACACAGGAACCATTATATAATGTCAATGACCCCTCCATAGCAACCATAATGGTTACCATAGCAACCTAATTGACACATATCTATCTCAGCTTAGGAAAATGCTAGAGACCTGGGGGGGAGTTTGTTTCACTAATAGCGACCCCGGGAACATTCATTGAGGTAGCGGACCCCTCCATAGCAACCATACTGGTTACCATAGCAACCCATTTGGCACATCTCTATCTCGGCTTAGGAAAATGCTAGAGACACAGGAGTTTGTCTAATTGACTTGTTGTCAAACGGGGAACCTTATATAATATCAATGAACCCTCCATAGCAACCATACTGGTCACCATAGCAACCCAATTGACACATCTCTATCTAGGTTTAGGAAAATGAGAGAGACACGGGGGTTGGTCTAAATGACTTGTAGTCACACAGGGAACCTTATATAATGTCAATGACCCCTCCATAGCAACCATGCTGGTTACCATAGCAACACACTTGACACATCTCTATCTCAGCTTAGGAAAATGAGAGAGACACGGGAGTTGGTCTAAATGACTTGTAGTCACACAGGGAACATTATATAATGTCAATGACCCCTTCATAGCAACCATACTGGCTACCATAGCAACCCAATTGACACATATTTATCTCAGCTTAGGAAAGTGTGAGAGAGACAGGAGTTGGTCTAATTGACTTGTAGTCACACAGGGAACATTATATGATGCAAATGACCCCTCCATAGCAACCAGTCTGGTTACTATAGCAACCCAACTGATACATCTCTACCTCAGCTTAGGAGAATGCTAGAAACTTGGGGGTGAGTTTGTTTCACTAATAGTGACCCCAGGGACATTCACTGATGTACTTGACCCCTCCATAGTAACCATACTGGTTACCATAGTAACCAAATTGACACATCTTTATCTCAGCTTAGGAAAGTGCGAGCGACACGGGAGTTGGTCTAATTTACTTGTAGTCACACAGGGAAAAATATATAAAGTCAATGACCCCTCCATAGCAACCATACTGGTTAGCATAGCAACCCAATTTACACATCCCTATCTCAACTTTGGAAAATGCTAGCGACATGGGGGTGAGTTTGTTACACTAATAGTGACCCTGGAAACATTCATTGAGGTAGCGGACTCCTCCATGGCAACTAGGCTGGTTACCATAGCAACCCAATTGACACATCTCTATCTCAGCTTAGGAAAATGCTAGAGACACGGGAGTTGGTCTAAATGACTTGTAGTCACACAGGGAACATTATATAATGTCACTGACCCTCCATAGAAACCATACTGGTTACCATGGCAACCAAACTGACACATCTCTATCTCAGCTTAGGAAAATGCTAAAGACATGGGGGTTGGTGTAATTTTCTTGTAGTCACACAGAGCTTAATATATAATGTCACTGACCCCTCCATAGCAACCATACTGGTTACCATAGCAAACAAATTGGCATATCCCTATATCAGCTTTGGAAAATGCTAGAGACATGGGGGTTGTTTTGTTTCACTCATAGTGACACTGGGAACAATCTATTATGTATTTGACCTGTCCAGAGCGACCAGACTTTTTTACCACAGCAACGCAATTCCCATATCTTTATCTTAGGTTAGGAAAATGCTAGACAGAATTTCAACTTACTTATATTATACTTTTCAGCTTCCACTTTCAACTTTTGACACTTTCAACTTTCAAAAGTTTCACCTTCAGCTTCCACTTTCTATTTTTGACACTTTCAACTTTACAATGCTTCACCTTTCAACTTTTGACACTTTCAACTTTCTGTTTCACTTTTCTTCTTCCACTTTCAAATTTATACTTTTTCAACTTTATAATGTTTCACCTTTCATCTTCCACTTTCAACTTTTGATATTTTCAACTTTACATTGTTTCACCTTTCAGCTTCCACTTTCAACTTTTGACACTTTCAACTTTCTAATGTTTAGTCTTTCAGCTTCCACTTTCAATCAATCAATCAATCTTTATTTATATAGCCCTTTACAACACCAGTGGTGCCCAAAGTGCTTTCCAATTAAAAACAGAAAACAAGAATACAAAAAACAGAATATTGTACAGAATAAAACAATGTAAAGTAAAACAGTAAAACATAGTGCAAACGTGTCACAAACTACTAAGTATTAAAAGCCATTTTGAACAAATGTGTTTTGAGCCTAGATTTAAAAAGGTTCAAATCAGTGATTTTACGTATGTCAAATGGTAAATTGTTCCACAGTCTGGGACCAGCCACAGAGAAAGCTCGATCACCCCAGTGTTTGAGCCTGGCTCGAGGTACTTTCAAAAGAAGTTGGTTATTTGACCGTAAAGTGCGGCTTGATGTGCGAACAAATAAAAACTCGGTCAAATAACAAGGTGCTAATCCATTAAGAGCTTTAAAAACAAAAAGTAAAATTTTAAAATCAATTCTAAAAGAAACTGGACGCCAATGAAGTGTAAAAAGGACTGGGGTGATGTGCTGACGTCTGGGTGTGTTGGTTAAAAAGCGAGCAGCAGCATTCTGCACAAGCTGAAGACGACTGACAGCAGTTTGAGAAACACCGACATAAAGTGCGTTGCAATAGTCTATTCTAGAGCTAATAAAAGCATGAATAGTCCTTTCAAGGTCGGTTCGATATAAAAAAGGCTTTACTTTAGATAAAAGGCGTAACTGATAAAAACTAGCTCTCACAACACTGTCAATTTGTTTATCGAATTTGAAGTTGTTGTCAAAAATAACACCAAGGTTCCTGACTGTCGATTTTAATTTTGGTGACATCCAATCAAAATCAGAAGATGGAGAATCACCAAATAAAATGTATTCTGTTTTGCCTTCATTCAAATGAAGGAAGTTTTGTCCTAACCACAACTTTACGTCTCTGATGCAGTCAGTTAATGACTGAAGAGCATTCTTTTTATCTGGAAACACAGGTAAGTAAATCTGTAGATCATCTGCATAGCAGTGAAAGGCAAGATTGTGCTTCGCTATAACTGACCCCAGTGGTAACATATACAAAGAAAATAAAACAGGGCCTAAGATAGAGCCCTGAGGCCCTCCACAAAACAGCGGGGCTACAGAGGAGGAGAACTCACCGATGTTTACAGAAAAGCTCCTATTAGTCAAGTACGACTCAAACCATTTCAGTGCAGTTCCTGTTATGCCAACATAGTTTTTCAGGCGAGACAGCAAAATTGAATGGTTGACTGTGTCAAATGCCGCGGTTAGGTCAAGCAAAACCAAAACAATGGGGCATTTAGCATCAACTGACAAGGCAATATCATTGTGTACTTTAAGCAGAGCAGATTCTGTGCTATGCCGAGATCTAAACCCAGACTGGAATTTCTCTAAAACAGCACTGCTGTCTAGAAACAACTGCAACTGCATTAAAACAACTTTTTCAAGAACCTTAGAAATAAAAGGCAGATTAGAAACTGGTCTAAAATTTGACAAAACACTGACATCAAGCTGTGGTTGTTTGAGAAGAGGTCTCACTATGGCATGTTTAAGAGAGTCAGGAACACAACCTGAGCTCAGACAAGTGTTAATAAAAACCTGAAGGGAGGGACCTACAGTATTAACCACCTCCTTCAATAACCTAGTGGGGAAGATATCTAGAGGACAGTTTGTAGTTTTCAATTTCTTAACCACTTCAGTGAGAGAAGAGAGAGAGACTGGTTCAAAATGACTAAACACTGAAGAGTGTACGTCATTATCAGGCTGGACAGGCCCAATGGTGACCCTGGTCGATTGTCTCACAGATACAACTTTATCCACAAAAAAGTGTAAAAAGTCCTCACATGTGGAAACAGAGAGATCAGTTGTAGTTGAGGAGTGTGGATTCACAACAGAATTAATTGTGTTAAACAACACACGAGGGCAATGTCCATAACTGCAAATAATATCTGACAGATATTTGCATTTTGCCTCTTTCATAGCTTGCTGATAGTGAGCTAAGCTGTCCCTCAGAATGCCAAGTGACACATGTAGTTTGTCCTTCTTCCACCGCCGCTCTGCCTGCCTACAGCACTGTCGGAGGGCCCGGGTGGTATCATTTATCCAAGGTTCAGACCTGGGCTTAGGAGACCTGCGTGTAAAAGGAGCAATAGTGTCCAAAATCCCAGTGCAGGTTGAATAAAAAGAACATAAAAAACCATCCGGGCATTTTGCAAGAGCAGTTCCATCAATTGTAAAAAATTCTGATTCCTCAAAAGCTGCAGCAAACTCCAGAGCTGTTGAAGAGGTGATAATACGGCGACAAGAGGCAGGTGCAGTGGGCTTGCAGACAGATGCAGGGGCCATAACTTCAAAAATAATGGGCAAATGGTCTGAAATAGGTGTTACTGATATTCCGGTAACTGACAAAGAGAGCCCATAGGAGATTATTAAGTCTAAAGTGTGTCCTGCATTGTGTGTTGGTGATTCTACAGACTGAGTTAATCCAAAGGAAGCTAAAAGACGTTTAAAGTCAGTAGCCAGCTGATCGGATGGGCAACATACATGAATGTTAAGGTCTCCACAGATCAGTAGTTGATCAAACTTTGGCACAATCTCAGCCAAAAACGCAGAAAACTCCAGCAAAAAATTCTTATTATATTTAGGTGGACGATAGACAACAGCACAAAGAATTGGACTGGTAAGCTCTAATGTGAATAGCTGTAATTCAAAACATGTATAATCATTTATATGAAAAGGCTTGCATTTATAATTGTCCTTGAAAACTGTAGCGACTCCGCCCCCACGACCAGACGCTCTCGGGGAGCTGAGGAAAGCGCACCGAGGGGGGAGGAGCTCAGTGAACGCGCTGTCGTCACCGGGCTTAATCCACGTTTCCGTCAACAACAGAAAGTCTAGCGCACGTGTTTCATAGAAATCCTTCAAAATGAAAGTTTTATTCGTCAGCGACCTCGTATTAAACGGATCACTGCGTGGTCGGATTTCCCGGAGTCGGAGGCTCGAGCCAGTGGGCGAAGATTCCCCTGCACGGAGCCCCGTCTGCAGACGCTGACACGCCGCGCGCAGCTAGGATGTTTGCAGCCGGTGTCCGGAGCTGTATGTCGGAGCCAGGTGACCTCCGAGCAGCGCCGCACGAAGAATCCGCTGTACTCCCAAGGAAGACGCTTGAGGTGCCGATCGCAAGCTGAGGACTGCGTCAGATAAGCTCTAAATCTCACCAGTACCCCACTCCGTTTTCCTCGCTTTCTCCGACGACTTCTGCGAGGCAGTGCAGCAGGTAAACGCCATAGATGGTGGGGCACAGATTCCAAGAATGGAGGGAGCGTCTTAGACTGTCCACCAGCAATGACAGAGTTTGACACAGAGTCACAAATATTCATAAGAGTCTGGCGATCATATACAAGCAGTGTGGACACGTTATTTACAAAGATTGACAGTACTAATGACAGTAATAAAACACGAAGCAGAGGCAGACGACCAGCCATACACAGCGGCGCCATCTTGCCCCTGTCACATTTTTCTTTTCAAGTAGAAAACTTTTGTTCTTTTCAAGTAGAAAACTTTGAACTTTTGTCACTTCCAACTTTCAAATCTTTCAACTTTCAGCTTCAATTTTCAACTTTAGATTTTTTTCAGATACTTTCAGCCTGCTTTCATTTCCAGCTCTCTGCATTCACACGCATTTTCCGCTAGGAAATGCATATTCTAGTTATTAGTGTGAATGCAGAGGCATTCACACTATTGTTATCCTACGTATTTATTATTCCGCTTCTTCTTCTTCTTCTTCTTTTTATTATTCCCCCCCCTTTTTCCAACCCTAACTACTCCCGCATACTTTGGCCTAGAAACACCATTCAAACGTCAAAACGTTCAGCTTTTTTCAGACTAGGTTGTTATTACGTTTCACTTTTCAAACTTTTATACTTTTTATAATATTTAACTTTATTCAAATTATTCTTCCCTTTGAAATGAATGGGGATATTCTTCAACCTTCCTTTAAACTTTCACTTCTTTCAACCTTTATAACTTCAGCATACTTTCCACTAGAGAAACCATTCAAACTTTAAATAAATCTACACACTTTCATCTATTAGATGCATATTTCAACTTTTTTATATATTTTATACATTTTTATTAATCGCAGTTAAAGTTTCATGAAGATTTCCAATTTGAAACTAATTCTGCTCCACTCTAGCTTCCACTCTAATTTTTCACATCTCCAACTTCATCATCTATTCTTCTTTCTTAAACTAAATTTTAACCTTTATGCACAAAATTTATATTAAAGTAGTAGAGAAATTTGTCCTCTTTTTGAAAATGCAGTTGTTTCTTTCATAGGACCTACGGGTTTTAAACTAGGAGGGCTAAACCTTAACGAGGGAAGAAAATTGCTCCATTAAGATCAATGCATTTCACCCAGAAAATGATCCTTGAAAGTTTTACATTAAGGCTTTTTCTAACTTGCCATAACTAATAGAATTTTCCACATATCTTGAAAAAATTTACACCATAATCTTCATTGAGGCCTTCTGCTTCTCACAAAGAAAGAATCATCTCGATATGTCTCACGGTTCTTCTGTAATGTTTATTTGTTTGAGGCATGGTCAACATCTGAGAAATGTCTCCTCCATTCGAAAAGTGGCAGTTGGAGGCAGCTGTTAATCAACTAATTTGAATAACGAAATTTGATTGGCTTAGCCTTCCCATAGACTCACAATGGGCCATAGAGATGCATTGCTGCCATTCATTTCAATGGGGCAATTGATTCCCATACGATCCTATTGTAAAAGAGCTTTTGTATTTGGTTCACAATGGAGAGTCATAGCAAGATTGAGGATGCATATAACTATACCAGCCAATCATTGCTTATGATTTAACATAAATTCATCAAGCCACGCCCACTTTTCAACATTATTTTTGAATGTCAAATATCTTCTAAGTGGAACATCGTAGAAACATGGGAGTTGTTTTATATTGATCTAGGTTGAATGTAGATTACAATATGATGTCACTAACTCATCCATAGCAACCAGATTATTTACCATAGCAACCAAATTGACACATCTCTATCTCGGCTTAGGGAAATGCGAGAGACACAGGAGTTGGTCTAAATCACTTGTAGTCACACAGGGAACATTATATATTGTCACTGACCCCTCCATAGCAACCAAACTGGTTACCATAGCAACCATATTGACACATATCTATCTCAGCTTAGGAAAATGCTAGAGACCTGGGGGTGAGTTTGTTTCACTAATAGCGACCCCGGGAACATTCATTGAGGTAGCGGACCCCTCCATAGCAACCATACTGGTTACCATAGCAACCCATTTGGCACATCTCTATCTCAGCTTAGGAAAATGCTAGAGACACAGGAGTTTGTCTAATTGACTTGTTGTCAAACGGGGAACCTTATATAATATCAATGAACCCTCCATAGCAACCATACTGGTTACCATAGCAACCCAATTGACACATCTCTATCTAGGTTTAGGAAAATGAGAGAGACACGGGAGTTGGTCTAAATGACTTGTAGTCACACAGGGAACCTTATATAATGTCAATGACCCCTCCATAGCAACCATACTGGTTACCATAGCAACCCAATTTACACATCTCTATCTCAGCTTTGGAAAATGCTAGAGACATGGGGGTTGGTGTAATTTACTTGTAGTCACACAGGGATCAATATATTGTGTCAATGACTCCTTCATAGCAACCATACTGGCTACCATAGCAACCCAATTGACACATATTTATCTCAGCTTAGGAAAGTGTGAGAGAGACAGGAGTTGGTCTAATTGACTTGTAGTCACACAGGGAACATTATATGATGCCAATGACCCCTCCATAGCAACCAGTCTGGTTACTATAGCAACCCAACTGATACATCTCTACCTCAGCTTAGGAGAATGCTAGAAACTTGGGGGTGAGTTTGTTTCACTAATAGTGACCCCAGGAACATTCACTGATGTACTTGACCCCTCCATAGTAACCATACTGGTTACCATAGTAACCAAATTGACACATCTTTATCTCAGCTTAGGAAAGTGCGAGAGACACGGGAGTTGGTCTAATTTACTTGTAGTCACACAGGAAAAAATATATAAAGTCAATGACCCCTCCATAGCAACCATACTGGTTACCATAGCAACCCAATTTACACATCCCTATCTCAACTTTGGAAAATGCTAGAGACATGGGGGTGAGTTTGTTACACTAATAGTGACCCTGGAAACATTCATTGAGGTAGCGGACTCCTCCATGGCAACCAGGCTGGTTACCATAGCAACCCAATTGACACATCTCTATCTCAGCTTAGGAAAAAGCTAGAGACACGGGGGTTGGTCTAAATGACTTGTAGTCACACAGGGAACATTATATAATGTCACTGACCCCTCCTTAGCAACCATACTGGTTACCATGGCAACCAAATTGACACATCTCTATCTCAGCTTAGGAAAATGCTAAAGACATAGGGGTTGGTGTAATTTTCTTGTAGTCACACAGAGATCAATATATAATGTCAATGATCCTCCATAGCAACCATATTGGTTACCATAGCAACCAAATTGGCATATCTCCAACTCAGCTCAGGGAAATGCTAGAGACATGGGGGTTGATTCATTTCCCTCAGAGTGACACTGGGAACATTCTATTATGTATTTGACCTGTCCAAAGCAACCAGACTTTTTACCAAAGCAACGCATTTGACATTTCTCTATCTTAGTTTATGAAAATGCTAGACAGAATTTCATCTTACTAAAATTTTACCTTTCAGCTTCCACTTTCAACTGTTGTACACTTTCAACTTTCCAAATGTTTCACCTTTCAGCTTCCACTTTCTACTTTTGATGCTTTCAACTTTACAATGCTTCACCTTTCAACTTTTGACACTTTCAACTTTCTGTTTCACTTTTCTTCTTCCACTTTCAAATTTATACATTTTCAACTTTATAATGTTTCACCTTTCATCTTCCACTTTCAACTTTTGATATTTTCAACTTTACATTGTTTCACCTTTCAGCTTCCACTTTCAACTTTTGACACTTTCAACTTTCTAATGTTTAGTCTTTCAGCTTCCACTTTGAACTTTTGTCACTTCCAACTTTCAAATCTTTCAACTTTCAGCTTCAATTTTCAACTTTAGATTTTTTTCAGATACTTTCAGCCTGCTTTCATTTTCAGCTCTCTGCATTCACACGCATTTTCCGCTAGGAAATGCATATTCTAGTTATTATTATTTTTATTCCCCCCCTTTTTTTAGAAGCCAACTACTTCAGCATACTTTGCACTAGAAACACCATTCAAACTTTAAAATGTTCAGCTTTTTTCAAACTAGGTTGCTATTACATTTCACTTTTCAAACTTTTTTACTTTTTATAAAATTTAACTTTATTTAAAATATTTTTCCCATTGAAATGAATGGGAAACACTTCAAATCTCTTTTCAATCTTCAGCTTTTTTCAACCTTCATAACTTCAGCATACTTTCAGCTAGAGCAATCATTCAAATTTTAAACAATTCAGCACATTTTCAGCTTTTAAAATATGTTTTCAGCTTTTTCATATCTTTTGCAGATTTTTATAAATCACAGTTTAAGTTTAATAAAGAATTTGGATTTTGACCTAATTCTGCTCCACTCTAGCTTCCACTCTAATTTTTCACATCTCAAACTTCTTAATCTATTCCTCTCTCCTAAACTAAACTTTACCCTTTATGCACAAAATTTATATTAAAGTAGTAGAGAAATTTGTCCTCTTTCCAAAGATGCAGTTGTTTCTTTCATATGACCAACGGTTTTTAAACTAGGAAGGCTAAACCTTAACGAGGGAAGCAAATTGCTCCATTAAGATCAATGCATTTCACCCAGAAAATAATGCTTGAAGGTTTTAAATTAAGGCTTTTTCTAACTCGCCATAACTAATAGAATTTTCCACATATCTTAAAATTTTTTACACCATACTCTTCATTGAGGCCTTCTGCTTCTCACAAAGAAAGAATCATCTCGATATGTCTTACGGTTCTTCTGTAATCTTTATTTGTTTGAGGCATGGTCAACATCTGAGAAATGTCTCCTCGATTCAAAAAGTGGCAGTTGGAGGCAGCTGTTAATCAACTAATTTGAATAACGAAATTTGATTGGCTTAGCCTTCTCATAGACTTAGAATGGGCCATAGAGATGCATTGCTCCCATTCATTTCAATGGGGCAATTGATTCCCATATGATCCAATTGTAAAAGAGCTTTTGTAATTGGTTCACAATGGAGATTCATAGCAACGTTAAGGATGCATATAACTAATCCAGCCAATCATTGCTTATGATTTAACATAAATTCATCAAGCCACGCCCAGTTTTAACAACCATAGAGATGCATTGCTGCCATTCATTTCAATGGGGCAAATGATCTCATATGATCCTGTTGTAAAAGAGCTTTTGTGATTGAATCACAATGGAGAGTCAAAGCAACATTAAGGATGCATATAACTAATCCAGCCAATCATTGCTTATAATTTAACATTAATTCATCAAACCACGCCCACTTTTCAACATAATTTTTGAATGTCAAATATCTTCTAAGTGGAACATCGCAGAAACATAGGAGTTGTTTTATATTGATCTAGGTTGAATGTAGATTACAACATGATGTCACTAACTCATCCATAGCAACCAGATTATTTAACATAGCAACCAAAACGGATAATCTTTATCTCAGCCTAGGAAAATGCTAGAGACACGGGAGTTGGTCTAAATGACTTGTGGTAACACAGGGAACATTATATAATGTCACTGACCCCTCCATAGCAAACATACTGGTTACCATAGCAACCAAATTGACACATGTCTATCTCAGCTTAGGAAAATGAGAGAGACATGGGAGTTGGTTTAAATGACTTGTAGTCAGAAAGGGAGCATTATATAATGTCACTTACCCCTCCATAGCAACCAAATAATTTACCATAGCAACCAATATGGCAAATCTCTATCTCAGCCTAGGAAAATGCTAGAGACCCAGGAGTTGGTCTAATTGACTTGTAGTCACAAAGGGAACATTATATAATGTCACTGACCCCTCCATAACAGCCATACTGGTTACCATAGCAACCAAATTGACACATCTCTATCTCATCCTAGGAAAATGAGAGAGACATGGGAGTTGGTCTAAATGACTTGTAGTCAAACAGGGAACATTACATATTGTCACTGACCCCTTCATAGCAACCATACTGGTTACCATAGCAACCCAATTGACACATCTCTATCTCAGCTTAGGAAAATTCTAGAGACGTGGGGGTGAGGTTGTTTCACTAATGGCGACCCCGGAAACATTAATTGAGGTAGCAGACCCCTCCATAGCAGCCATACTGGTTTCCATAGCAACCCAATTGACACATTTCTATCTCAGCTTAGAAAACTGCTAGAGACACAGGAGTTGCTTTAATTGACTTGTAATCACACAGGGAACATTATATTATGTCCCTGACCCATTCATAGCAACCATACTGGTTACCATTACAACCAAATTGACACATCTCTATCTCAGCTTTGGAAAATGCTAGAGACATGGGGGTTGGTGTAATTTACTTGTAGTCACACAGGGATCAATATATTACGCCAATGACCCCTCCATAGCAACCATACTGGTTAGCATAGCAACCCAATTGACACATCTCTCCCTCAGCTTAGGAAAGTGCTAGAGACATGGGGGTGAGTTTGTTTCAAAAATTGTGACCCCGGTAACAATCACTGGGGTAACTAAACCCTCCATAGCAACCAAATGGTTACCATAGCAACCAAATTGACATATCTCTATCTCAGCTTAGAAAAATGCTAGGGACACAGGGTTTGGTTTGTTTCACTCATAGTGCCACATGAAACATTATATGATGTCAATGACCCCTCCATAGCAACAATACTGGTTACCATAGCAACCCAGTTGGCACATCTTTTTTCAGCTTAGGAAAATGCTAGAGACACAGGGGTTGTTGTAATTTACCTGTAGTCACTCAAGGAACATTATATGATGTTACTGACCCCTCCATAGCAACCAGACGTGTTACCAAAGCAACCCAATTGACACATCTCTAACTCAGCTTAGCGAAGTGCAAGAGACATGAGGGTAGGTTTAATATTTCGTAGTCACACAGATAACAATATATTATGTCTGTGGCCCCTCCATAGCAACCCTACTTATTACCATAGCAACCGAATTGATTGACATTTTCAACTTTACAATGTGTCACATTTGTTTTTAAGTTTCACGTTTCAGCTTCCACTTTCAAGTTTGACAATTTTAACTTTCTAATGTTTTACCTTTCAGCTTCCACTATTAATTTGACACTTTTTACTCTCTAATGTTTCACATTTCAGCTTCCACTTTCAACTTATGACACTTTCAACTTTTGACACTTTTTCAGCTGTCTAATATTTTACCCTTCAGCTTCCACTTTTAACTTTTTATATTTCAACTTTACAATGTTTCAGCTTCAGCTTTCAAATTTTGACACTTTTCAAATTACAATGTTTCACCTTTTAGCTTCAACTTTCAACTTTTGACACTTTAACTTTCTAATGTTTTACCTTTCAGCTCCCACTTTTTATTTTCAACACTTTCAACTTTCTAATGTTTCAACCTTCAGCTTCCACTTTCAACTTTTAATATTTCAACTTTACAACGTTTCAGCTTCAGCTTTCACCTTTTGACACTTTTAACTTTCTAATGTTTCACGGTTTAGCCAAGGAATTCAGCAATTTTAGGCATTCTCTTTCAGCTCTCTGCATTCACACGCATTTTCCGCTAGGAAATGCACTTTCTAGTCTAGTTATTATTATTATTATTTTTATTCCCCCCCTTTTTTTATAAGTCAACTACTTCAGCATCCTTTGGCCTAGAAACACCATTCAAACTTTAAAATGTTCGGCTTTTTTCAGACTAGGTTGCTATTACATATCACTTTTCAAACTTTTATACTTTTTATAAAATTTAACTTTATTTAAAATATTCTTCCCATTGAAATGAATGGGAAACACTTCAAATCTCTTTCAATCTTCAGCTTTTTTTCAACCTTCATGTCTTCAGCATACTTTCAGCTAGAGCAATCATTCAAATTTTAAACAATTCAACACATTTTCAGCCTTTAAAATATGTTTTCAGCTTTTTCATATCTTTTACAGATTTTTATAAATCACAGTTAAAGTTTAATGAAGAATTTGGATTTTGACCTAATTCTGCTCCACTCTAGCTTCCACTCTAATTTTTCACATCTCAAACTTCTTCATCAATTCCTCTCTCCTAAACTAAACTTTACGCTTTATGCACAAATTTTATATTAAAGTAGTAGAGAAATTTGTCCTCTTTCAAAGATGCAGTTGTTTCTTTCATATGACCTACGGTTTTTAAACTAGGAGGGCTAAACCTTAACGAGGGAAGCAAATTGCTCCAGTAAGATCAATGCATTTCACCCAGAAAATAATGCTTGAAGGTTTTAAATTAAGGCTTTTTCTAACTCGCCATAACTAATGGAATTTTCCACATATCTTAAATTTTTTTACACCATAATCTTCATTGAGGCCTTCTGCTTCTCACAAAGAAAGAATCATCTCGATATGTCTTACGGTTCTTCTGTAATCTTTATTTTTTTGAGGCATGGTCAACATCTGAGAAATGTCTCCTCGATTCAAAAGTGGCAGTTGGAGGCAGCTGTTAATCAACTAATTTGAATAACGAAATTTGATTGGCTTAGCCTTATCATAGACTTAGAATGGGCCATAGAGATGCATTGCTGCCATTCATTTCAATGGGGCAATTGATTCCGATATGATCCTATTATAAAATAGCTTTTGTAATTGGTTCACAATGGAGAGTCATAGCAACATTAAGGATGCATATAACTAATCCAGCCAATCAATGCTTATGATTTAACATTAATTCAACAAGCCACGCCCACTTTTCAACATCATTTTTTGAATGTCAAATATCTTCTAAGTGGAACATCGTAGAGACATGGGAGTTGTTTTATATTGATCTAAGTTGAATGTAGATTAGAACATGATGTCATCAATTCATCCATAGCAACCAGATTAATTTCCATAGCAACCCAATTGACACATCTCTATCTCAGCCCAGGAAAATTCTAGAGACACAGGAGTTGGTCTAATTGACTTATAGTCACACAGGGAACATTATATAATGTCAATGACCCCTCCATAGCAACCATAATGGTAACCATAGCAACCTGATTGACACATCTCTATCTCAGCTTAGGAAAATGCTAGAGACATGGGGGGGGGTTTGTTTCACTAATAGCGACCCCGGGAACATTCATTGAGGTACCTGACCCTCCATAGCAACCATACTGGTTACCATAGCAACCCAGTTAACACATCTCTATCTCAGCTTAGGAAAATGCTAGAGACATGGGGGTGAGTTTGTTTCACTAGTAGCGACCCGGGGAACATTCATTGAGGTACCTGACCCTCCATAGCAACCATACTGGTTACCATAGCAACCCAGTTGACACATCTCTATCTCAGCTTAGGAAAATGCTAGAGACATGGGGTGAGTTTGTTTCACTAGTAGCGACCCCGGGAACATTCATTGAGGTACCTGACCCTCCATAGCAACCATACTGGTTACCATAGCAACCCAGTTGACACATTTCTATCTCAGATTTGGAAAGCGACAGAGACACTGGAGTTGGTCTAAATGACTTGTAGTCACACAGGGAACATCATATAATGTCACTGACCCCTCCACAGCAACCATACTGGTTACCATAGCAACCAAATTGACACATCTCTATCTCAGTTTAGGAAAATCAGAGAGACACGGGAGTTGGTCTAAATGACTTGTAGTCACACAGGGAACATTATATAATGTCACTTAAGCCTCCATAGCAACCATACTGGTTACCATAGCAACCAAATTGACACATCTCTATCTCAGCTTAGGAAAATGCTAGAGACACGGGAGTGGGTCTAAATGACTTGTAGTCACACAGGGAACATTATATAATGTCACTGACCCCTCCATAGCAACCATACTGGTTACCATAGCAACCAAATTGACACATCCCTATCTCAGCTTAGGAAAATGAGGGAGACACGGGAGGTGGTCTAAATGACTTGTAGTCACACAGGGAACATTATATTATGTCACTGACTCCTCCATAGCAACCATACTGGTTACCATAGCAACCAAATTGACACATCTCTATCTCAGCTTAGTAAAATGAGAGAGACACGCGAGTGGGTCTAAATGACTTGTAGTCACACAGGGAACATTATATAATGTCACTGACCCCTCCATAACAACCATACTGGTTACCACAGCAACCAAATTGACACATCTCTATCTCAGCTTAGGAAAATGAGAGAGACACGGGAGTTGGTCTAATGACTTGTAGTCACACAGGGAACATTATATAATGTCACTGACCCCTCCATAGCAACCATACTGGTTACCATAGCAACCAAATAGACACATCTCTATCTCAACCTTGGAAAATGAGAGAGACACAGGAGTTGGTCTGAATGACTTGAAGTCACACAGGGAACATTATATAATGTCACTGACCCCTCCATAGCAACCATACTGGTTACCATAGCAACCAAATAGACACATCTCTATCTCAACTTTGGAAAATGAGAGAGACACAGGAGTTGGTCTGAATGACTTGAAGTCACACAGGGAACAATATATAATGTCACTGACCCCTCCATACCAACCATACTCGTTACCATAGCAACCAAATTGACACATCTCTATCTCAGCTTAGGAAAATGAGAGAGACACAGGTGTTGGTCTAAATGACTTGTAGTCACACAGGGAACATTATATAATGTCCCTGACCCCTCCATAGCAACCATACTGGTTACCATAGCAACCTAATTGACACATCTCTATCTCAGCTTAGGAAAATGAGAGAGACACGGGAGTTGGTCTAAATGACTTTTGGTAACACAGGGAACATTATATAATGTCGCTGACCCCTCCATAGCAACCATACTGGTTTCCATGGCAACCAAATTGACACATCTCTATCTCAGCTTAGGAAAATGCTAAAGACATGGGGGTTGGTGTAATTTTCTTGTAGTCACACAGAGATCAATATATAATGTCAATGATCCTCCATAGCAACCATATTGGTTACCATAGCAACCAAATTGGCATATATCTATATCAGCTTTGGAAAATGCTAGAGACATGGGGGTTGTTTTGTTTGACTCATAGTGACACAGGAAGCATTAGATAATGTCAATGACATTTCCATAGCAACCATAATAGTTATCATAGCAACCCAATTGCCATATCTCTAACTCAGCTCAGGGAAATACTAGAGACATGGGGGTTGATTCATTTCCCTCAGAGTGACGCTGGGAACATTCTATTATGTAAATGACCTGTCCAGAGCAACCAGACTTTTTACCATAGCAACGTAATTGGCATATCTTTATCTTAGGTTAGGAAAATGCTAGACAGAATTTCATCTTACTAATATTATACCGTTCAGCTTTCACTTTCAACCTTTGACACTTTCAACTTTCAAATGTTTCACCTTAAGCTTCCCCTTTCAACTTTTGACTTTTTTCAACTTTACAATGCTTCTCCTTTCAACTTTATACGTTTTCAACTTTATAATGTTTCACCTTTCGGCCTCCACTTTCAACTTTTGACACTTTCAGCTTTCAAATCTTTTACCTTTCAGCTTCACTTTTCAACTTTTGAAACTTCCGACTTTCAAATCTTTCACCTTTCAGCTTCGCGTTTCAACTTTTGAAACTTTCAACTTTCAAATATTTTACCTTTCAGCTTCACCTTTCAACTTTAGATTTTTTTCAGATACTTTCGGCCTGCTTTCATTTTCAGCTCTCTGCATTCACACGCATTTTCCGCTAGGAAATGCATATTCTAGTTATTATTATTCTCCCAAATTTCTGTCGCTAACTCCTCCCGCATACTTTTAGCTAGATACACCATTCAAACGTCAAAATGTTCAGCTTCTTTTGGACTATGTTGCTATTACATGTCACTTTTCAAACTTTTATACTTTTTAATAAATTTAACTTTATTTAAAAATTATTTTCCCATTGAAATGAATGGGAAACACTTCAAATCTCTTTCAATCTTCAGCTTTTTTTCAACCTTCATAACTTCAGCATTCTTTCAGCTAGAGCAGTCATTCAAATTTTAAACAATTCAACACATTTTCAGCTTTTAAAAGATGTTTTCAGCTTTTTCATATCTTTTACAGATTTTTATACATCACAGTTTAAGTTTATTGAAGAATTTGGATTTTGACGAAATTCTGCTCCACTCTAGCTTCCACTCTAATTTTTCACATCTCAAACTTCTTCATCAATTCCTCTCTCCTAAACTAAGCTTTACCCTTTATGCATAAAATTTATATTAAAGTAGTAGAGAAATTTGTCCTCTTTCCAAAGATGCAGTAGTTTTTTTCATATGACCTACGGTTTTTAAACTAGGAGGGCTAAACCTTAACGAGGGAAGCAAATTGCTCCATTAAGATCAATGCATTTCACCCAGAAAATAATTCTTGAAGGTTTTAACTTAAGGCTTTTTCTAACTCGCCATAACTAATAGAATTTTCCACATATCTTAAATTTTTTTACACCATAGTCTTCATTGAGGCCTTCTGCTTCTCACAAAGAAAGAATCATCTCGATATGTCTTACGGATCTTCTGTAATGTTTGTTTGTTTGAGGCATGGTCAACATCTGAGAAATGTCTCCTCGATTCAAAAAGTGGCAGTTGGAGGCAGCTGTTAAACAACTAATTTGAATAACGAAATTTGATTGGCTTAGCCTTCTCATACACTCACAATGGGCCATAGAGATGCATTGCTGCCATTCATTTCAATGGGGCACTTGATTCCCATAGATCCTATTGTAAAAGTGCTTTTGTAATTGGTTCACAATGGAGATTCAAAGCAACATTAAGTATACATATAACTAATCCAGCCAATCATTGCTTATGATTTAACATAAATTCATCAAGCCACGCCTAGTTTTAACAACCATAGAGATGCATTGCTGCCATTCATTTCAATGGGGCAAATGATTCCCATATGATCCAATTGTAAAAGAGCTTTTGTAATTGGTTCACAATGGAGATTCATAGCAACATTAAGGATGCACATAACTAATCCAGCCAATCATTGCTTATGATTTAACATTAATTCATCAAGCCACGCCCACTTTTCAACATAATTTTTGAATGTCAAATATCTTCTAAGTGGAACATCGTAGAAATATGGGAGTTGTTTTATATTGATCTAAGCTGAATGTAGATTACAACATGATGTCACCAACTCATCCATAGCAACCAGATTATTTACCATAGCAACCAAACCGGATAATCTTTATCCCAGCCTAGGAAAATGCTAGAGACACAGGAGTTGGTCTAATTGACTTGTAGTCAAACAGGGAACCTTATATAACGTCAATGACCCCTCCATAGCAACCATGCTGGTTACCATAGCAACCCAATTGACACATCTCTATCTCAGCTTTGGAAAATGATAGAGACACGGGAGTTGGTCTAAATGACTTGTGGTAACACAGGGAACATTATATAATGTCACTGACCCCTCCATAGCAACCATACTGGCTACCATAGCAACCAAATTGACACATGTCTATCTCAGCTTAGGAAAATGAGAGAGACATGGGAGTTGCTTTAAATGACTTGTAGTCAGAAAGGGAACATTATATAATGTCACTTACCCCTCCATAGCAACCAAATAATTTACCATAGCAACAAATATGGCAAATCTCTATCTCAGCCTAGGAAAATGCTAGAGACA
>SRMA01024796.1:0-105671 GCA_007224835.1 Danionella cerebrum | reverse complement strand
GCAAAACACTCACACAAACACTTAATAGTGTTTATATGTTTCTTTTAATTGCAGTATACCAATATATATTAATGTCTGAACAATTACTGTACAATAACTAAACAACTGTACACTGAACTAAACACTAAACATCAGATTTATTTTAATATGTTAATTATTCACAAAGTGTGCAGCTTTCGTCACTGCAGTGCATCTTTCTGGGCTTCTGAAAGAACATTTCCAGAGCATCTTGGTATGGATAGTCTGAAACTTCTGGCCCATTTATTGAGATCCGCATGCAGGCTGCAAGATGGTCCCCTTGCAGCCTATTGCGAATGTCTGTTTTGACCTGTAAATACATTAACTGTTAGGCTTTAAAAGTGATAACTGATAGTAACAACAGTAAAAATCAACTTAACATAGTGATAGTTTAAAGCAGGAAATGCCATTGTATAACTAACTAGCTAGCTATTAATTAAGCAATTTATTTATCAATTCGTCTGTGTATTTATGCATGTGTGTATTTACTTACTTACCAAGATCAGTCTTGTACAGCCAGGGGGAGTATTTCCGCCTCTGACAGCCAAGCTGGGTCAAAACCTGTCGTTCTGTGGTGGCTAGACTTTTGCTGCTTGTCAGGGGCAGGACATGCAGCACTTGGGCTCTTTTCTGTACTTTGTTTCGGAGCAAAACACGTGTTGTCCTCGTCACCACCTTGGGAGCGTTTAAAGCGCGGTCTCTGTCCGCTGATGGGTGTGTGTGTGCGCGCGCATCGGAGCGGAACTCCGCCGTGCGCGCGCATCGGAGCGGAACTCCGCCGTGCGCGATACGGAGGACAATTGTAAACGCGCAAACGTTGAGACAGAAATTACATGCCATCGTATAAATAACATAATGCTATTTAGTTTAATAAAAGAAAAAAGCAAAGACCTGTTATATATAAATTACTTCTGTCGTTTTTCGACGAAAATAAAATAAAATTAACTTGACCTTCAAGGGGGGCGGGGGGTGCCGTTGGGGGGGCGGGGCGCCCCCCTAATATTATGGTAAGGGAAACACTGCTGATGTACATTACAGCTAGACTAAATATCTCAAAGCATGTTTTGTAGAGCTATTTAGAAGATAAAAACAGCATCAGAACCTGGTCTTAAAACTGTCTTAATGCTAGTTTTTCCTCTTTTTTATTTTGAATAAATATTAATATTATGTCTATCTTAATATTTTTTTAGGTTATGACTTCAACAAAATATTCAATAAATTTGATTTGCCGTAATGTAATAATTTTGTTCATAAGCCAACTTAAACAATGATGTGAAAGATTTCACACCTGCATGTTCTCTCATGTCAGCGGTAGATGAACAGAATGCTCAGACAGAGGAAGCTTTGGCATCTTTACCCACAGAGGAAGAGGAAGATGATGAAGATCCAGAACGATTATATAGCAACAGACTCAGATCGTCCCGTAGAGGTAAGAAATCCCCGGTAAAACACTCAACAACAGCATCAGTGCTGTTTAATCACCTATTCTCTCTCTCTCTCTCTCTCTCAGCATCTAAAACTCCCTGTGAGAAGCTCATTAGTAAAGGAAGCTTCTCCATTGGCAGCTCTGCTTCACTTCCTGCTCAGACAGGAAGTAGGGAGAATATGCCAATGCTGAACACAAAGATTCTTTATCCAAGTAAGAGCTGTGCGTTCATATAAAAATTAAACCTAAAATTAATTCTAAAAAAAAGAATTCAAGAGAGCTTTTGCATGCAAATAAAAAAATATATATTTTCTTAAATTACATTTCTTCAGTTGTCAATTTCGTATACATAATTTCTTACCACTGGAGCGCTTAATAATTTAATCATACATTGAACTTGAGTTGTATTTCATACAAAGCACAATCAAGAACTGTATTAATTCAGCATCTCTCTCTGTGTAGGTCTCAGAGCGAGTGTGTCTGGCTCA
The DNA here is from genome assembly GCA_007224835.1 of Danionella cerebrum. Taxonomy (NCBI): domain Eukaryota; kingdom Metazoa; phylum Chordata; class Actinopteri; order Cypriniformes; family Danionidae; genus Danionella; species Danionella cerebrum. Next base: position 103,739 of record SRMA01024796.1, on the reverse strand, counting down.
TTCAGTGGCTCAGTAATCAGCAGATTGCTGGTAAACGCAGATCCATTCAGCTGTGATCCAGAAAACATGTGAGTAACTCATTCTTTCTTAATAAAAGCAAATAAGGCTTACATGTTGTTAATCTTACTCCAATATCTAATAATAGTTGGTAATTATTATTTGACACTACAGATTGTATAGAATACCAAATATATTGCTATATTGTTTATCTAAAGAAAGAAACTAAATGGTGTCAAACTTTCAACTTTTGTTTTACTGAACAAAGGTTAACATTAGAACTTCAGCTCAAATCTTGTAAAATAGTTCCTTCAAGGTTTCAAGAGTATGTTTCAACTGGTTGCAGACAGAGTGAGTGGAGCTTCTTCGAAACCAGAAATACATCACTTCCCCTTCTGTCATGTTTGTCTAAATGCAAAACTCTGTTAAAACAAGAGGAATTTTAACACTATATGTGTTCGATAAAAGTGTTACATGTGCCACTTTTTGCAATGTAAAAAATGTCCATGTTTAACCTAAATGTAGTTTGTTATTCTTAAATCTAGTTACAAATACATTTATCAAGCAAAAAAAGAAATCTGTGAATGAGGTGAGTAAATTTGACTTGGTGAGAATTCTAGAGAATAAATAAAATAAAAGTCTTGTGGATGATAAATGCTGATGTACATTACAGCTAGACTAAATATCTCAAAGCATGTTTTGTAGAGCTATTTAGAAGATAAAAACAGCATCAGAACCTGGTCTTAAAACTGTCTTAATGCTAGTTTTTCCTCTATTTTTCTTTGAAAAAAATATTAAGATGTCTAGGAAACGTTGCATTAAAATAAAAATTTATTTAAATCAAGTTACTAAAAATATAGTTTGTATAATTTAGAAATAGTAGCTTAAAACTGAGTCAAGAATAAAATCAAGAATGTTTATGGTTAATTATTGTTCCTAAAATACAGCATAGTGTTTTAAAATGATAAACTAAAATAAAATTTTGTAGAGAATTTTTTGGGGAAAATACAGCATTAAATCAACAATGAGTGTGCTTATTCTTAGTCACTAAAATACAGTTGGATATTAAATATTAGTAAAGAAAAAATATATTTGCAGGGAAATGCTACAACTTTTCGCACAACTGCAATGTTCGTTTACGTGAGACCTTACTTAAATTACAGTCATGGGGAAATACAATACTAAGGCATTTATATTGGGGAGGGTTCGTTTCAAGGTCGGGGTAATGTTGGGGTTAGTTTGTTTTTGCCAAAACAGTTCAAAGACATACCTTTAGTTTATTCAAGCAGAGATGATGCAAGTGGTCCACTTACCCATGATCTACAGCCAGGTGTCCCTTGAAGGTTTGGAGGAGCCTGAAGAGTTGACCAGATTGAGTAAAGCAGTGTTCTCTCTGAAACACGATGGCTGATGTGAATGGATGTTTTTCAGGGATCTGTACACGGAGAAGTGTGTGATGAATAACTATTTCGGGATTGGGTTGGATGCTAAAATCTCTCTGGACTTCAACAATAAGCGGGATGAGCATCCGGAGAAATGCAGGTATCTTTATTTTAAAGTAACATTTGTTGGAATTGTATAAATCTAGATTCTTATCTGATTTATATTCGGCATTCAACTGTCAGTCTCCTAGGTTAATGGATTCATCTTTAATGTTCTTGATATGCATTGAACCAAGCATAATGATGTACCAGAAGAGTACTGCAATCAATAGAAGTACTGAGCAGAAAACAGTTTTATTGGTCTGAAGTGTTGATTTAATGTAAAATTTTGGTTGAGGGCTAAAAAAAGGTCACATGGTCATATTTTTGATGATGAATTTTTGCACATTAATTTTATCTAATGAATTTCTCTCATCATTTGTCCACTGGGAATCACACGTCGACCAGATACTGCCCCCTACTGCACGGTTTCAACATAACATTGGTCTAAAATACATATAAAAATTTAAATATAATATATTGAAAATTTATGAAGGCAGTTCTTTAAGGTTAGGTGAATCAGAAGCAACAACATAAGAACATCACACTAGCATTGCTGGGTTTGGGTTATGGTTTTATTTGCAAGATTTAGGAGTTATTTCACTGCATATCCGCTGACTGAATTATTTCTTAGAATACCTTCATATGCTGTATAAAACTTGATCCCATTGGTGGAAAAGTTTCAGAGATGAATTAATTAATCGGATCACCTTGTTTTGGAAAAAAAAGTTTTCAAAAGGTTCTGCAGATATTTTCATTGTAAAAGCCGATTTGTGTTATTAATGAAACAACACAATCATGAAGAAAAGAATATATTCTGATAATATCTTCAGGTCAGACAGAAACAAAACTTTCTACGTCTGAGATTTGGATTAAATGCAAATAAAGACATAGACAAACATGCAAATGTTACAGACAAGGTTCATCATACAAGTAAGTGGTTCGGCCTCTTTGGAGTAGTAGACAGTGTGTTGCTCCCGCCGATTCAGATCTTTCCCTTTTCTTTGTTTTTTGTCTTTTGCTCTCTCTCCCTCCTCACTTTCTGGCTTGCTCAACTGTCCTATCCAAAAAATCAATAAAATAAAAGGCATTAGACAGCAATCAACTGAATTTAGATTTTCAGGGGTTAAACCTGATGTTCGCCAGGATCGATTGCTCACAAGAGGTTTGCTTTTCTAAGGTGGTACCTTGCTACAGGATCTATATTCTATGCATCCCACTAAAGGCTGTAAAAAATTTGTGACGTTAAATATCTATTAAAATGAGGTTCTGGTTTTTGTTTTCATAAATGCACTTTTAAAAGCTTTGTTTTTATTTCTTGTGATGCATTGTGATATTCTTTCGGTGTTTAGAAGTCGCACTAAAAACATGATGTGGTATGGAGTGCTGGGAACAAAAGAGCTGCTACACAGAACATACAAGAACCTGGAGCAGAGGGTTCTGCTGGAGGTCTGTGTTGTTGTGTGTCATTCTGTGCCAAACTATTGTAAAGTAAACATTGTTCCATTATATTAGCATGTAACTGACATGTAATCTGCAAACTGTTTTGTGTGCAGTGTGACGGGAGACCCATTCCTCTTCCTAGTCTCCAGGGAATCGCTGTTTTGAATATTCCCAGTTATGCAGGAGGAACTAATTTTTGGGGAGGGACCAAAGAGGATGATGTGAGTGTGTTTGTGATGCTTTCTCTTTTTTGTGATTAAAACCTGTTGTGATTAGCTGCTGTAGTTATCAATTAATTTAACTCATAAATGTACAAATCAGGGGTCCCCTTTTTATTGTACTCACTTTTATTCTGAAGGCCACATGATGGGACCAGATGCTTTCTAACAGAAAATAATGTAACATTCAGTAAGAACAGGAACGTCATTAATGTAGAGATTTTGATTACTGTCGAATAAATGAAAGTAAAGTAAAATAAAGTAATGTACAGAATTCATCGTTTTTATTGTAAAATACTGTTGGAAAACACTATTGGTTACAAAGCGCATACAAATACTATGCTTGTATTTCAGCTAATACTAAATATTTTTTTTTGATAGAAACAGTATGTTATTTTCAGATTTGTAATATTATACAGACTAATAAACTTAATATGGGTATAACAGTGTATCGTGGGACAAATATATTGTGATACAAAAATGTCGCAATATGTATCGTGGAGCTACTGTGATCTATCATCTAGGAGATTCACCATGTGAAAAACTGTGGGAAACAGCAGTCTAAAAACTTTGTTATAGAAAAAAGAGGAATATTGCAAAAGAATGTTTACAAATCTTATGTGGACATAATATTGTGCTGTATACCATATCATAACCCGTCTGTATCATTACACCCCTAATATTTAATATATCATTATAAAGGAATTACTATGTGTAGTACATGTTAAAGCAGGGGTGCTCATTACGTCGATCGCGGAGGTGCTAGTGGTCGATCGCGGCGTGAAATTTGAACAATATCAGCCGATCATCCATCAGAACCCGTCACAGTTCAGTAAAGTTAGCTGCAGATTCACGGATTCGGTTTTCTCTGCTCAATAGCTCAAGACCAGACTGTTCTTGGTAAACAAATAATACCTATTTTTATTCTGCGTTATGTAGCGGAAAAACTACAAAACATTTTTTATCAAAACAAGTTTCCCTCTGCATTCGCAGAAACACATTACCGTCTATGAGCAACCCGCTGACATGGAATCGCTTAGGGACCGTCTGCAAATGACCAGATCCAAAATATGTTTTACCCAGAATATGCTTCATAACTTCATTCTAAATTGCTCTATTACAACCAAAATCAAGCAACACGCCACTCCTCAACTGCATATTGTACTGCACGACTCAGTTATAAATATAAATATATTGAAATATTTATTAGAGCATCATTTTTATTCTTGATTATTTGGATCAAAGCTCAATTGCTCCCATAAAAATCACTCTATTACCATCAATTCAGGTCACACACAACTGTTCTAATGATTCAATTCAGTGCAAGTCATCAAATTAAACTCACGTTATTACAAAAAAATGTAAATAATTAATTATTATGTGTGTTTTGTCAATTCTCAATAAAGTTGAAAATAATTGTTTGTTGATTGATGTTTTACATTTTTGTAGCGGTAGATTACTTTGACTTGGTCATTTTAAAAGTAGCTCGCAAGCTGAAAAAGTGTGAGCACCCCTGTGTTAAAGGCATCTTTTGCAGCGTTCAGAAGGCCATTTCAGATGTGAAGGTGTCATAGTTTGGATACGCTGGTGTAAATTCATGCTGGAACCAAGTGGATAAACATTTAAATTTAAAAGGATTTATAATTTTTACATATTCAAATTTCCGGGTATGAATGATTGCATTTGTTTTGAAAGTAAAAACACTATTAAGACTTATTTTTGTTTGTTTGCAGACATTCACAGCGCCTTCGTTTGATGATAAGATCCTAGAGGTGGTGGCGGTGTTCGGCAGCATGCAGATGGCTGTTTCAAGAGTCATTAATCTGCAGCACCACCGCATTGCTCAGGTACAAACTCACAGCTTTCAAGGTTCTCTTTTGATAGTCATCGCTTCAGCTAGCATATATAAAATAAAGAAAAGTCTTTCAATCTAAGAGCCTAAATCAGATTTTAAATTATAGTTTAGATTAAAATATCATTTATTTGGTGGGCCTCAGATCTTTGATCTGAAGAATACCGGGGCCTTGAAGTGAAAAAGGCTGAGAACCCCTAGTTGAGATGAAAGAAAACCTGCATTCTTCGTAATCTTTCTGCATTTTGGGGAAAACTACTGCTAAAATATTTGGGATGCAACAAAATGTGTGTCCTGGCACAGTATATCGCAATACAAAGGTGTCACAATACGTATCGTGGAGCTATTGGGAGAAATCATCATGGAGCGGAAGTGTGTTAGTTTCTTAGAGTCATTGTTATTCTAGTAACTTCTGAAACTTCTTTACCTCATCTTCTTTTTGTTGTAAAAATTACTAGGAGACAATTATTCTTTCCTCACATCATTTAAACGAGAAAGATTATAAAGTTTGCTCTCTACATCACTTAAAGTAAAAAAGATGACTTAATGCAAGCATTAACACTGCCCCCTAGTGGATGGATGGTATCAAATGCTTTCATACAAATCAGACTAGATCTTAGCCTTCATAGCCTTGTGATTTACATTTTTAAAGTAGAGCACTCTGTTTCATCAGTGTCGAACAGTGAAGATCACAATCCTGGGGGATGAAGGAGTACCCGTCCAGGTGGACGGCGAGGCCTGGATTCAGCCACCGGGGTTCATCCGGATCCTGCACAAGAACCGCACACAGACTCTCACCAGAGATCGGGTCAGTTACACACATGGTCAATCTGTTCTCAAATGAGTCGAGGTGGTTGTTCTGTGGTGCTTTACGAGATGGATGTTTGCTTATAAGCTACAAGAGTGTAAGGTACATTACAGAGCTGATGGATTATACCAGTCATTCTGTACCAAACTATTGTAATGTAAACTTTGTTGACATGGCATTGACCTCTAAAACAAACCTTTCAGCAAAAGCCTTGTGTGTGAACTTTGCTCTGGACAGTCTTAATGGTTGGCATTTAATTCAAGCCCAGCAGAATTTTGGATCACTGTGGAAGCATGCAGAATTACAGTGATTAAATTCTATTGAAGAAGAATGGAGCAGAGGCGCAAACGCTGACTAGAATTTGGCTTGAGGGTTTTATACCAGTTTATACCGGTTCAGTTGCTATGGTCACTATGGCAGTGTCTATATAAAAGTTAACTGTAGAAAAATTATACTACTAAACAGTAAGACTTGGCCCCTAGTCATCTTGCAGAACTCCTCTGCCCCATCTTACCCTCCCAAATCCCTGCTTCAGATGGTCTTGAGAACTTCAGTTGAGATCTTCAAATCTCATCTAAAAACTTACCTCTTTGCTATGGCATATATCGAGCACTGTCATTGACTATTTTTATTTTAGTTCTTTTATTTTTACAATCTCTAACTTTTCTTGTCTCATTTGTTCGGAAAATCACATGCCTTTTAATTCCTTTTATCTGTTTTGTGAGCACTTTGTTGCAACCGTGCTGCCGTTTTGAAAGTGCATTGTAAATAAATCTCATCAACCTCATCATCCTCCATGAAAGCACATAACAGACATTTAAAGTGACAGAAGAACAATTTTTGATAGATGGGTGGGTTGTGCAGAACAATGGCTAGCAGTGGGTAGCATTGCAGACTTTCACTGGTCTCCAGTGGCTTCCTGGGAGGAGCTTCCATGTTCTCATTGTCCTTGCATGGGTTTGCTTTTGGTGCTCCGGTTTGTGTGTGCTCCCCTCTCCACGGTATACCTCCGCCTTTCACCTGAATCTGTCTCATAGTACTCAGTAACATCCTAGCTGCTTGAAATCCCAATTTGTTGTTCAATCACTCAAACTTTGAACCTGTGTAGGCATTTGAGAGCACGCTGAAGTCCTGGGAGGACAAGCAAAGAGGTGAGATCCCAAGGCTACTTTCCCAGCATGCTTCGCTACCAGAGACCGTTTCTGAAGAGGAGACCACACAGATCAGTCTGTTCGGACAGGCCGCCGGAGCGCTCATACACAGGTGCAGTCATCAAGTGTAGAAAAACTACTTTTAAAATGTTGCAATCTAAATAAAATAAATGTTTTCTAAAACATGTTTAGCATCAGGGAAGTGGCTCATTCGCATCAGACAATCGAGCAGGAATTGGCACATGCAGTGAACGCCAGCTCGAAAGCAATGGATCTGGTATACGCCAACTCCAAGAGTAGTGGGGTGAGTGACAGATGCCAGTTTGTATATTGTAACCTGGTTGAGATTAGCATTGGAATGTGTTGGTCTGTATTGGTCTGTGTTCAGGGTCTGACGTGTAATGTGGTGATGGAAATGGTCAGTAACGTTAAAGCTCTTCACAGTGAAACCGAATTGCTGCTTGCTGGAAAAATGTGCTTGGTGAGTCAATCTATGTGATTTATTGTGCTTTCACACCTCTAGTTCAGATCATTTGATCTGGACTAAGAGAAAAAAAACAATGCCTTGTAGCCTTTATCTGCCGTTTAGGTCCCCTTCCACAACACACAGCGTGCTCTAGCGTGGATCTGCGGAAACAACCAAAAATGTGACACCTTATTGGACATATTTCCTCAACTTCTTTTTGATTGGTTTCGAATTAATGTTTTCCTGTGGGTCATTGAAGGTTGTGGTCTCGGCTGAACATCAGACCAAATTACAGGTTTAAAAAGGCCCACACCTAACACAACTCCGAGTTTGCAGTTGAATACAGTAGCTGGATTAGTTCAAAAGCTTTGTATTTAAAATGCTTTTCACAGAAAGCCTTCTAGCAGATTTACCAGACTTAGGACCCTCTCTTTATTTGAAGAGTGAAGCATGGATTTGATAGCGAGCAACATTGTTGTTCTCAACAAACACATCACATCATACCATTACATGCTGGTTTTTCCCACCACAAACAAACCACTCTAGAGTTCGTTTGCAAAGCCACAGAGACCACCTCATCAAGCAAGTGTCTGTATATTTATTTCCACTTTTATTGAGTAAGCAAGTTCGGTTGCTACATTCTCACTTCGCCAAATGCACCAAACAAATCTGTTTTGCCTTCGTAGAGAGGAGTCTCCAATTAGTCCATAAAATAATTCTGCTGCATTGTCCCTTAATGACCTGTTTTGGCATGTTTAGTTTTTTTTTATCATTGTAGGTAAACGTGGAACTGAATGTGAAATGTAAAGAGGTATAAAGAGGTGTTTAGAAGGTGATGTCTGTTTGTTGTGTCTGCAGCAGCTGGATCCTCCTCAGTTAGATCAGCTGACAGCAGCCCTTTCTTCAGTCGATCAGCATCTGCGCAGACTGACCGAGATCAGCTGGCTCAGCTCCTTCATCGACCCTGCCGATGATGAGGTACCCCACCCTTCTCACATATTTTTAACAAACGTCAACTGGAGCCAAGTGGATTAGATTGAAAAGAGGGCGGTTTACTTTAACTTGTTCTGTTTTTTTTTTCTGAAATTATTTATTTAAACTTGCTTTTCACATGAGATATCAAATAAACCTGTAAACACGTTTGTATAATTTATCTAAATAATAATGCTGTAAGCAACAATCATTAGTTGTTTTTTGCATTCAGTGGAGATCCAGTCTAAACTGACATTCATAAAAAATATATATAATATAAAAATATAATACTAAAGTCTATATTAAAATACATTTATAAATGCAAAAAATAGCACTATTTTTGGGAATACGGACCAGTATTCTGGGATAACTGGGCTTGACAACTGAAGTGCCAGGTTTTGAGGTGATCAGTCCAAGATTTGTGTATTTAAAGCCATTTTCTCTATAACGGTTATATTGCTGTGTCATTTAGTTGTCAAGATTTTAAAAACGTAGAGTAAAAACTAACATTGTTGACTATTGTTTTTGATTTAGCCATTGTTGACTCATGTTCTTTAGAGTTCAGACCTCTTTAGAGTTCTGCAAGAAGGAGCCTGCAAACATCAAATTGGCTGTTTTTACACCAAATACTGATTTTTATGTTTTACATTCACATAATTCTGTTAAATGGAATAGGTTCTGTTGAAACCTCTATTTAAACGGTAAACTTTTCATATTATGCTGGATATCCAATAAATTCCCAACCATGTAAAACATCCTGATGAAAATTCATGAGAATGGTATTAGTTGTTTTATCATCAGTATTGTTTGGTTTCCAGGCTCAGCTCTCTGATTTCTCCAAACGTAGTCGCAGCGCTAAATTTCGCCTTGTGCCCAAATTCAAGAAGGACAAGAACAACAGGAACAGAGAGACATGTGCTGCCCTCAACATGCCAGGTACTTGCTTTCTCTGCCAGCCACTGAAATATTGCGTATATTCTCTCTTTTTGTATTTTGCAGTAGTTCTATGTGTAAAAGGTTTTTTTACATGATTCATGTGTCCGTGCAGTTAACTCATGGGGTGTGGATGAAGTGGCCATGTGGCTGGAGATACTCTGTCTGTCTGAATATAAAGAGATTTTCATTGGCCATGACATCAGAGGCCCAGAGCTGCTCCAGCTAGAGAGAAGAGACCTGAAAGTGAGCAAATTAAGCTTTGAAACTGATCCTTTTTTTATTGAAATAGTGAAGGAAAAGATCAAAACCTAATGCACCCGTAGAAGGGTAATGATGAATGAAGTCATGCCCCGAACTGAAATTTTGCTGATAAGTGCATTGTTTATAATGCTGATGATAAAAAAATAACTTTGATAATATTAAACCACCTTGAAATAATTTTTTGACTCATCAGAATGTTGTGTTTATTTCAGGATCTCGGAGTCTCTAAAGTGGGCCACATGAAGCGAATCCTGCAGGGAATCAGAGATCTGAATCGAGCCAGCACATCGAGTGAAGCATAAACACTCATCACCCAATCGGATGCGACACCTGCTGGCCATTCATATGTCGCATTTGGAAATGGTCTGACTGTCTAAGGTGCAATGCTTCAGTATGATGCTGCTTGATCCAGACAAATCCCTCCCGGTTGTGTAGCTTTATTCAGCCAGTTTCATTGGCTGAATGTAGTTTCACTGGCTGACCAATCAGATGCCTTCCTGATTGTGACTTCACACAACCAATCAGATGCCTCAATTTTACATGATGTTGCCTTGGCCAATCAGATGCTTTACTGTCTACAATATTGCTTCTGGTGGTCAATCAAACGTCTCACTTGGATATGTCACGTTTTCAAGGTAACAGATGACTTTCTTTCTCTAGCCAATGAGACTGCTCTCTGGTTATGATATTATCTCATCCAGCCAATCAAATATGTCGCTTGAATGTGCTCCAAGCTGGCCAATGAGATGCCTCAGTAGCTGTGCAGTAACATCAACTGTTCAATAAAATAAGCCACTATTCAGCCATTCAGATTAATCCCTTTAACTGGCCAATGAGATTGCTCACTTGCTTAATGTGTCTACATTGTGCCAATCAGAGAGTACGCCATTGTCTAGCCAATCAGATGCCTTGCTTGGATGTAATGCCACTTCATCTTCCCAAAAGATCCCCTCTTGGATGTGATGTTACTTCATCCAAATATATTTCTTACTGGTTTTCATGTCACTTCATCTTATTGATGTAAATTTGCCTCACCAATCAGATTCCTCCCTGATTATGGTGTTCCTTCATTTAGTCAATGAGATGCTTTGCTTGAATCTATGTTGCTTCATCTGACCCAATCAGATGCTTTGCTTGGACACTGTGTTATGTCAATTGGTCAGTAAGATGCAACATTTGGAAAATGATGCTATATCAGAAGCTCACTCATTAATGGAATTAGCCACGCTCCACCCACCAGCAGCTTATCAGCCAATCACAGTGCCTTCTTTTATCCATGTTTGTGACATCATCGTTTATGGGTAAAATGCTGGGTTGTAGCACAAACCAAACATAAAAAATTACTCAAATGTTTGTAAACTATGAGTGAATTTGGTGTTTTTGGTTGAACTATCCCTTTAAAGTCCTACCTGTTATGGACACACACTAGGTTTGAAATAATAGCCATGAAAAGAAGAAGTGTAAACACACAAATGATTCCTCGCGCACCAAGAGACCTTTTTCAGGATGTGACAATCAACCAATCAAATCGACCAATGGAAACTCGTTTAGCCTTAAGAATCCTCTGACATTCCTTCACATCACATATCATTCCTCTTTTACTCCTTTGCACAGTTAGTCTTAAAGAAGCTAGGAAATCCAGACTATCTAAATGACTACTTAATATTCACTTACTTATATCCACTCATCACAAAGTTAGCTCAAGAGGTCTGTTGGATTGGCAATTTTGGTGAATCCAATGGATTGGTTGGATTCACCAAAAACAGTAAAACCCTTCTGACGTCCTTAATCAAAGAAACCCCACTGCAGTAGCTTGACGTGCATTTCCCAAAAATGTTAACTTTATGCACATAGACAAGGACTGTAGGCTCGGTGATTGGTCCGTTTAGTAGTTGACAGTTTCTGGTGTTGCGTCACAAGAAAGAAGAATGAACACAACAAATGTCTTCTCTCTATCCCCAACTGAAGTTTAAGTGATTTTAGTGACAATAATTGTTTTTCCACATCAATTTACTCAAGCTGTAACACAGTGCACTCAGTTTTCAGTCACCATTGTGACTGAAGAAGGCACAGAGCATAACATAGAAACTACATGGCCGTCTAGCGTTTATGCTGTGCTATCACATGCCACTTACGCACATAGAGAAATTGCAAAATGCTTTAACAGTAACACAGATGTTTTTGCTTTATGTAGTGTTATGAAATCTAGTTCACCTTCTCTTAATGTTCCCTCTCCATATCATGAATACACACTCCCTTTACTGCTGATTGACTACAAGTTTGTTTTATTAGTTAGCCTGACCTGAAAATTGCAATCCCTGCCTTTAAAAGCCAAATGTCTATGGTCGGGCTTGAGATGTGAGGATAAATCATGCCTCATCTCTTCTCTCAAGTCCATTGCCTCCCAGGAATGCTCTAAAAACTGCCCTAAAACAAGGCTACATCAACCAACAATGGGTAGCATGAATATCCAGTTTCAAAAAGCAATTGTTGATGGGCTGTGATGCTACCATCTTCATCAGCACCTGAAGACAAACCAGTGTTCTGACAAAAAATAGAAACCATAGTTGATGACTCAATACAACATTCAAGTGGATAACATTTATTTCATTATTTTTTAAGGGAATAATTCTTATCTTGCCTCCAAAATATTGTGCTTAGCTTGGTTATGAAACAAATATACTAACTATACTGTGCCACAGCCTTGACGACAGATAACATTCAATAGAGTTGTTTTCTATTGAGTTTCTGAACCATTTTACAGACGCACGTAGAAACATGAACTGTCTTGAGAAACGGTTTTGCACACTTCATTTGTGTGGTGTGGTGTGGAGAGTGAGTGTGTGTCCTCTGTACTGTATACATTCAGATGTCTTTGTTCTGTAGATTCATATCAAGTCATTGTGGACTCCAGTGGTGTCCAATTCTCTGACTGTTATGTATTTAAATTGTTAAGTTATAACTTACATCCTTTCACTGTCTGTCTAAACATTTTTAGTGTTTTTTTTTTGTGTGTATATAAGCCATCATTAAGGATGTAAATATGTTGTTTATTGTACAGTGAAACTGTCTGTATTCAAAACGTCTGTGTAACTCAAACACGTGTCCAGGTGATGTCTGAAGAGATGTTTTACTGTAATTTGCAATAATAAACTACATTTTGTAGTATCTGTATGTGTTGACTTAAAAAGCACCTCTTTAACCAAGCTTTTGATTTAAATGTTAATGTAAAATCTATACACAACTGCCTGAAAAATGCCTTATTGTTTTTCTGCCTATACTACGGCGCTAACTATTCTCACTTTTAAGTCTTTTTCCCAAGTGATGGCCGGTGGTGACCAGATATTGGGATCTTCCTGCTCAACAAACTCTGGTTTCTTGTTTTGTTAACTTTACTGTTTTCAACTTTTCCTGTTTTCTGGGTTATTGCTGGTGATCAGCTTGCCTGGGATCTCCATAATTAAGCAGCCCACATGGAGATAAAGGGACTAGCCCAAAGTTTACCTTTCTTGATCACCCTTGTGAGGCAACTGCTTCACTGGCCACACCTCTTTGGGTCTAGTAGCATGTTACTTCCCTGAGTAGTACCTCATGTGAATTGGAATTGCTAATGTGGATTTTTCCTCCAGGAGGAAAGTTCGTACAGTGTCTGAGTGTGTCCCTGGTCAGTGTACAGATGTTCTGCTGAGGGATCCCTCTACAAGACACAAGTTAGCATGAGGTTGGACATTTGATAGTCACATATTTATGGACCATCTCAAAAGTTACATACTGGTTTTGTCTCACATGTTTGTTTTTCAAACACTCTTAAACCAAATACGTAAAATTATTAAAACCCAATGTTTTGTTTTAATAATGGGGCAATGCATTGTGGGCCGAGAAAGACTTGTTTCACAAATAGCCTCTACTTTAGGATGACCAATCGCCCTCTTTTTGCCCAGACATGTCCACTTAAATTCACGAAAATGCCCAGTGTTCAATCTTTTTCATAGCACCATTATTCGTGTATGTAAAATTTCTGGGGCTTTGCACACAATATTACGGTACCACCAAGAGTGCCTTATGGGCGGGTCTGCTCCTTGCAGGATGAAGAAGGCAACTAAAAAAAGAAAAGAATAGATCCGTTTTGTTTGTCTTTGTGAGGCGTATCTAATATTTATCGTATTGTTGAAGCTGGATTTTCTAACAGAAGAGTTAATATTTAGAGCATTACTTCAGTTTATTTATTTGAAAAAAGTCCAACAGCTATTATTTTGTTGTTATTATTATTATTATGTTACATGTTTTTATATTATTACATAAGTTAATTTGGCACCATTGAAGCATAATAAAGCATCTTTATCAACCTCCGAAAAACCAGTCTGAATTTGTGTCTCGAGGCAGTAACGATTGTTCTCTTTTTGGAAATAATATGGTCACCCTACTTTACTAAGATTCGTTTTTTAGTATCTGTTACCAATGTGTGATGATAAACAATCAGAAAATATTTTGTATTTCATTTGACGTTTTAGCTGGTCTCATACGTTAACGAATCTTTACTGTATATTTCCTCAAGTTAGCATTAGCATTAACTTGTTAGCTCCCAACGCTAACCCATACTGTCGCCATAGCATCGTTTGTCCATGATCAGGGGATATTACGCTTCTGTCATTTAGATCTCCAAATCTAACTCGTTTGACCCTTTTTTTATATCCTACTTTGTATTCATGTGTTGTAAATGTTTTAGTATTTGTTAGCATATGCGTGCAGTTTGACTAGTGAATAGCGTTGTCTACCAGAAGCTAACTTGCTAACAACAAAAACATCAGCTCGATCTGCTGCAGAAATGGATTTATTTGGGGATCTCCCAGAGCCTACAAATGATCCAAGTGGGTTTGTTCACTACAGTAATATAAGTATATAAATAAAAACATATTGTGAAATTTACTCTAAAATTGTTTAGACAGTGAAATATTTCAGACATTTTGTATTTACAGACACATAAGATGTAAGTGCTACCAAGAGCACGTTTTTGGAGAAACAATTGTGAAAATATAGTTTAAACGTGTTGTTTTTTTTATGTGGTAATTCCATTTAACACTGCAAAATAAGCTAACAATGACTTGCTTAAACAATGGATGCATTGTGTGACATTTAAAAAAAATACCCAATTGCTGTGTGTTTACGAAAGATACATACATTAGGTCTGATTTCTGAGCTTGATTCAGCAGGTGCAGTAAATTCAAAGCAGAGATATTTCCCAACAAAGGATGGAGGAGGTGAAAAGAGGAAGAGAAATGACACCACCGTGGAGACAGAGGTGGAAGAAGAGAAAATAGGGGAAAAGAAAGTTTGTAAAGGTTTTCAGCTTTCCGCACACATTGTGTTTACTGAGGGGAACAAAGTTTTTGTTCTTTATTTTCTTTATTGGACAGTTGACAAAAAAGAGAACAGAAGTGGCATGTGTTAATCCTAATTTTCAGTGTGTTTATTATTTCCTTCCAGGTTTAGCAAAGCTGGTGGGTTTTGTCTCGGCTAGGCGAGGAGAGAGAGACGAAATGCAGGATGCTCATGTTCTACTGCCAGAGATCACCACCAGTCCGCCGCCTTACATGTGAGCCTCCACCCATTCACTTACAAAAAGAATATTGTGCTGAACATATTTTTTTTTTTTCAAATATAAAGAATTACTGATATCGATGTATCTATAATTCATCTCTCTTTGTCTTCAGTTCTCGTTTGGCGTACTTTGCAGTGTTTGATGGTCATGGTGGATCTCGAGCATCTCAGTTTGCTGCAGAGACTCTTCATCACACACTCGTCAGCAAGTTTCCTAAAGGTGCTGGAAATCCCCATGAATAGATGCATCTGGAGAGTGTTCATTATATTCAAATAGTCTTGAGGCTTTAATATTTTTGAAAATTTGAGAAAGAAAATGTGGATAAACTTTAGAAATTTGAAGACTTTCCAGATGCACTTTAAATGAAAATCAAGTTACGCATATTAACAAAGTTTTCCCAAAATGCCCTGAAGGTGAGGTGGAGAATCTGGACAAGCTTTTAAAGAAGTGTCTACTGGAAACTTTTCGTCAAACCGATGAGGATTTCTTGAAGAAAGCTTCTAGTCAGTGAGTCCTTCATGCACAAATACACTATACCTACCATTATTTTGGTTTGCTGTTTGGATATACATATATTAGTGCTTTTTTATGCTTAAAATACACATTGTCTTAAGGAAGCCGGCGTGGAAGGATGGATCCACAGCCACATGTTTGCTGGTCGTGGATGATGTCATGTATGTAGCAAACTTGGGGGACAGCAGAGTAAGTGAAATTAAAGTAATAGATATGATATTGGCCTTATTATAATAACAACAAAAACTTGGGTGTTTCAGTTGGGTGTTGTTTTTATAATATGATTATTCAGTCAATTATTACTTACAATGTCACGCCTCCCATTTTAATTTCAGGCAGTACTTTGTCGACTGGAGACAGCAAATGATTCTGGCAAGCAGAAGTGTGTGACTCTGGCCCTCAGCAAAGAACACAATCCCACCATCTACGAGGAGCGCATGAGGATCCAGAGAGCAGGAGGCTCTGTCAGGTCTATGATAAATGAAGCATTTCATAGACCTCTAGCTGTCCTGCAGCATAATTATCAGAATTAGTATTTATAATATTATTTGATTAACATGAAGTAAGTCTCTTGATCGTTTAAAGCAGAGTATCAACACAATGAGTCAGTGATGTAATGAACGATGTCTATTTTAACCCTTATGTACGAGTCATTTGTGTCATTTAATGATTCTTTCATTAATACAATAATCATTGATTAAAAAGACAGAACTATTGCCCCCTGGTGCTCACTTTTTTCATATTAATTTGACCCCAGCACAAAAGTCTTTCAGAATAAAAAAAAAAAAAAAAAACTAGAAAATGTTCAAATTTATTGCTTCCTCATTTCATTGTTTATTTGCAGGGATGGCCGTGTGCTGGGGGTTCTGGAAGTGTCTCGTTCTATCGGTGATGGTCAGTACAAGCGATGCGGAGTGATCTCCACTCCAGACCTGAGACGCTGTCCGATAAGCCCCAACGACAAGTGCGTTTAACACTCAAGCATTCAATGACACAAAAACTGTAACTCTTATAGATATCAGGATCATTGTTGATAATGGATATTTTTGTAGACTTGGTTTTTGAACTGTGTAATGCATGATTACCGTTATGTAAACACACAGATCGTTCCATAGACTAGCACTGTTTCCTTCAGATTATTGTTGCTGAAGCACATACTGCAGTAATCTATAACATGCATATTTTATTTTCTTGCTCAGTATTTTTTTTTTTATTTCTTCTTTGGTTTCTTCAGGTTTGTCCTCTTGGCTTGTGATGGTTTGTTTAAAGTGTTTTCTGCAGATGAAGCTGTGCAGTTTGTCCTCAAAATCCTCGAGGTAAGCGTGTGTTCCTCAATCTGATATCTGCAATTTTATGGATTATATGCAGATGTTAACAATCACCCTCTAACCTTTGTGCCCTGGTGTTTCAGTTAAGGATTGTTAGACAGGAGCTTATTAATTTTACATATGTCAAACTCAAATTGTTTAATCACAATTATTATTTATATGAATTTATTTTTTATAACAAATCCAGAAAATTGCTGTTTCTTTGTCAAACTATGTTATCCAATCTTTATTATGTACATTTTTTTTTCAGACGGAGACAGTGGAGTTGAAGGAGGGGCAGAGTGAAGGGGCGGGGCTTTATGAAGCTGCTTGTCAACGATTAGCCAGTGAGGCTGTGAGGCGGGGCAGTGCTGATAATGTCACTGTCATACTGGTCTCGATTGAGTTCTGAAACACTGTACACACACTTGAGCGTGTTAATTGAGAGGTTGTTTATAATGCTGAAAATTATCATTTTTGTTTTGAAAACACGGTTCGCTTTCAGCGCTTTTTGCATCAAATATTGAACAATAAACTTTTTATACAGACTAAGTTTCTATCTCTTCTCTTTTTTTACTCATTTTCTTAATTGATTTTTATAACAGTTTCTATGTCAAAAGATAGGAGATCTTATGGGTGAGTGTGTGTGTGCGTGTGTGCGTGTGTGTGCAGGCATGTGCATGTGTGGATATGAGAAATGTATGTTATTTATATTACAAAATATAAGAAGTCTAGAATGATCTAGTTCTGTCCATTTCTCTGGTACAATCATTTGCCACATCACATCTTGAAAATTGTAATGCACTCTTTCGTGGTCTCCAGCAAAATCTGCAAGACTCTGATCACATCACTCCTATACCTCAACATCTGCAATGGCTTTCTGTTCAATTTAGTCTGTTCCCTCTTCGCCACCCAAAATCCATGCTGGGGTAATTGGCATTCAGATATACGACACACTGTGGTCAATAACTTGAGTTGTGCTTTGGTTTCTCTGTTTAACATTGTTTAACATTTAAACATGTATTTTTAGAAAGAACTTGATTACACTTTATGGGGTGTCCATGACATGAAAGCAGCAACCAATAGAATGTAATGTTATTTGTTAAATAGTTTTTTTGTCTGTTGAATTGTAATAGATTACACTTAAAAAGTTTTCAAGTGCATGCTTTTATTTTGAAACCCACCTTACATCCTGTAGCAACATGACTCTTAACAACACCGGAAGTTCCCTTCACATCAACATGGACAAGCCTCTTAACAGCTGTCAACTTAATTTAACTCTTTCTCATTTATTTAAAATATATCAGATATAATAAACACGTTGCTGTTCGTTTAAATCTATGGTTTGACCGAAATTTCGAATGTTTTTCGTGAGCATTTGTGACGAAGTGGTGGACGTAGAGAAATAACGGCTCATGATGAGGAGATGCTACTCAGTTATCGGTCTACAAAAGCGGATTTAATTAAATAAAATTGATAACACTCAGAATGGACACTTTTCTGGATTTCGAGGAATGTGTCCGAGACTCTCCAACTTTCAAGTATTTACATTTAATATTGTTAAACTGTAATATTACTATATTTTATTTAAAGTTATACAGCAAGGTTAAATTAAAAATTGATTTCCTATCCAATAATAATATCTTTCAATATACCTATTTTCAATCTCTACTAACTGTTTAAAACCCAAACATTTCCTTTTTGTTTTTCTTGATTTATTTCAGAGGGTTTATCCATGAACCTTTCTCAAAAGAGACAGCTGAACTAACATTTCATCTCTTTTTAATATGCAAAATAAAATCATGTTACTTACATTTTGATAACTATCATTTGGGAAAAAAACCCTACTATTTCATGTCTGTGTGTTTGTAGACAGTCTCTGGAAAAATGTGAGGGTGAGATTGCAGAATTGGAGGGTCGAGTGGAAAAAGTAAGTATTTTGTTAACAGTACATCAGGAATATATGGATTTCATGTTTTCACTTCCACTGTTTGGCTCTTTGTTCATTTTCCTGTTTTTCACTTTGTTACTGGACTCTTCTTTAATTTTTGTTCTGTTACACTCTCAGGACCCTTTTAGTCAAGTTTACTTATTTTCAGTTGTACTGTTGGGTTTTTCTGTTTGTTTGATTTTTGTTTTCAAGTTCACTGTTCACTTTTTTACTGCTTTTCCATTTCATTGTTGAGCTGTTTTCATGTCTGTGCCTTAATGGTATTTTTTCTTTTAGCTGTTTCACTGCTGGGCTCTTTTTGCTTATTTCTTTTGTAGTTAGTTTTCTTCTTTTACATTCATTTACTGGGCTCTTCATTAATTTTTTAATCATCCTCGCCCTTTTAGTTTTTTTTTTACCTCTTTTCAGTTTAACTGCTTGGCTCTCTTCATTTCTTTCAATTTTATTGCGCCCTTCCTCCACCACACGCTCTTAAATCAGTTTTCTATATTTGAGTTTAACTACTGGTCTCTTACTTTTTCAGTTTGTCAATTATTTCTCATAAGTGTGGTGTAATTGGATTTATTTTACGACATATTATTAATTTTACCTTATAATATTGCATTGGTTTTCTTCCACTGAGAAACAGAATTGAGACATAAACTGAAAGGAATATATAATAATGTATTCCAGAGAAGACAGGAGAGGGCTTAATATCCAAATATTTACAAAAAATATTTACAAAAATTTGCTCCTCCTAGCGAACTAGCAGTTGAAACTTCCAGGTGACCTGGTCTTTTTATAGCTTTTAGAACTTTTAGGCGGAGGTCTCCTTTTGCCCTAGACGGAGAATCAGAACGTATGTAGTACGTGCATCTTTCACCAGGTTTTTTGAAACAGCAAACACGCCGAGAGCAATAGGGTGTATATGTATTTATTCACTCAGCTTAATAGTAAAGGAAGCACTCAATAAATAATCAAATATCTATAAAAGTGCTAGACAAAATGAAATTGTGAGGAACATAATTAAATTAATCCTTCAAAACATAACTTTTTGTGGAAAATCTCTTTAAGTGATGGTTTCTCTCTTTCTCTTTCGCTCTGTGTTTCTTTTAAAGGTGAAGAGGTTGTGTAATCAGATGGTGGACGCGGGTCAGAATTACTCCTCCTGTAATCAACTCTTTCTCTCAGCTCTAGCTGAGTTCACCATCTATCACAAGAGTGATGGAGTGATTCTGGTGAGTAACAATGCACAATATACATTTGATCATTTGACTAATCTTTTGGAGCTTTGAAGCTTTAGAAATCCAAGAAATTCTGCTTTTCATTGATTGAGTCATTTATTTATTTTATTGACTTTTGTATACTTCACAATTCAGAGCAGTGACTCATAACATTTAGGTAGTTTTAAAGGTTTCTCTAACAGTACACTTTTAACAAGGTGTCAGAGGTGTGGTCATATTTAATGTGACGAGAAAGAGAGAAATTTCAGAAATTGATAAAAAAAGGTGTTCACCTGTGCTTTTACCAGCCGGCGACAGAGAGTGAGAAGGTTCTGGAAAGAGAAGCACTTGCAGTTGGATGCATTTATTCAATCTTTACCTGAGCCTCTCTTGACATGTGTTTGTGTAGAACTGCCTTCGCCAGTTTAACCAAGGCCTCCAGGAGATGATCCAGTTTCAAACAGTGAGTTTGGTGTTTGTCGATTGTTTGGTTTGAAGTAAAAGGTTTCTCTCAATTAAAAAGAGTGTTTTGCTGCAGATGCTGTTTGATCAGACCCAGAGAGCCATCACTCAGCAGCTCTCGAACCTACTCTCCCAGTGAGTATCCACAGATCAGGGGCGACAAAATTAAACACTTTTGTGCCATTGCTGGTTTCTCGGATCGAAAGTGCATACAAACTGTCTTTGTAAAAAAGTTTCAAACTAATTGCAAATGGACTTTAATTTGTATTTATAAAACACACAGGTCATGCTCCATGCTGAGAGTCTTTATTTTCCCGTATTATAGAAGTACATCCACATGAGACAAAGTAAATTGGCAAAAAGCATACTTAAAGGGGTCATGAATGGCTGTTTTCTTTTTTTGTTACGTTCACCAAGGTTTACTAGCAGGGGATACCACATTTAAAAAAAAAAGAAGTGCAAAATTACTTTTTTTTTAAAGGCTATGAAAATTGTCTTTAAGCCAAGTCGTTCATTATCATCCACCTTAGGTCTCAATCAATTCTTAATCAATTCTCTTGAATAGATGCATTTTTCTGTCGCAAGGATTAGATGCAAATATATAAACACCTAAAAAGAGAGATAGAAAATACACTATGTAAAATTAATTTACATTTACATTTACGCATTTGGCAGACGCTTTTATCCAAAGCGACTTACATTTGAATGAACATATATTTTCTGTGAGTTTTTGCTTTCCTTGGGATTTGACCCCACAACCTTTGCGTTGTTAGCGCCATGCTCTACCAACTGAGCCACAGGAAAGCAAACAATTATGTAAATAATTGTTTGAAAATAAATTGTAAAATAAACAAGCAACCAAATCTCCTTAAAGCAATAGCTAGCAAGTAAAGCAATAGCTTTATTAAAACCAAATTAGAGACAATAATGCAAATAAATGTTTAAATGAGCTGTTATTTCGGTGTCAGGTTTCTTCCTAGTATGCGAGAGTCTCGTCGAGAGTTTGTTCGTATCGGAGACGATCTGGAGGCGGCGGTGGTTAAAAACGCTCAGATGAGTCGCCTCAAAGCCTCCGAGGCTGAGCGAGCAACTCACCTGCTGGTCGCGACACGGAAATGCCACCAGCATTTTGCCCTCGACTACTGCCTACAGGTACTGCACCTGTTGCTGTTGTTCACCTCAACCAATTCCCAAGAATTTATTATTATTCCGTTTGTAATGTGCATGTTTTTGTATGTTTGGTCTATATGCCTATTGAATGATGACATCATCTGGGTCATCCAATAGTAACCTTTCTTACCGACTGCAGTTTGCTACACTACTTTTGTGCTGTTAGAACAGTGCCATAAATAGCTTTCGGGTCAGTTTTCTCCAGCTCTTCTATACACTGTGACATCCATAGGAGCATTTACATGTTTACCTAAGAGCTGTTAGTCCTCATGCGCCTTTGTGAGTGCAGCAGGAGAACTAAAGGAGCTGGATGTGTGTTTGGGATTCCTGAGCAAAAAAGAGTGAGCAAGGGAGAGCTTCAGTGATAGTGAGAGTGATAAGTGATGTACTGAATACACAGCAAGCTTCTTTTCCACATCCTTGTTTTTAGACCGTTGCCTCTTCATTAATGTCACCACAATAAAAGTGTTTCATTTGGATCTCCTTGTCTTTACACAATCCTTTAATTAATACGTGTGTAGTCTGGCCCCATGGTATAGTGGGCGGTGACTCTCATACCAATCAAACTAGACCCTAGCCTTCTTAGCTGTGTAGTCTCAAAACGTTTTTAAATTCAAATTTACATATATTTTTTTAGAAACACACAATTTTTAGATTTCATTTATCTTTGAGACTTTGCAATAAAAGACTTTAAAAATAATTGAATCACTTTTTATGTCTCTCTCACAGCTGAATAATTTCAGAGTCCAGCAGAAACTGGATATTCTTAATTCGGTGAGTGAACAACAGGAAAACACCTTTGATAAAACGGCGATGAACTAACACCATCTTTTTCTCTTCCAGATCTTTTCGTATTTTCATGCTCAGTACACGTTTTTCCATCAGGGATTTGATTTACTGCGAGATCTTGAACCCACCATGAAGACCATGGCCTCACAGGTCAGAAAACTCCCATGAGATGTTTATCATTTTTAATATTTTATGCAGATGTAAAATAGTTCTTGTAATATTTAAATTCACAGCTCTCTCAGTTGTCATCTGACTGTTCGGCTATGAAGAAAGATCTGGAAAACACACATCTATTAGTTCAACAGAGGGTGAGAAGTGCTTGCAGTACTTGTCTAGCAGCGGAAAAGCAACTTTATGCTGTATCTATTTATAATTTAGTTTTTACATCAATGTTTGTTTGTGATCCAAAAGAAATAGGCATGCTTTGTTTTGTGGCAATATACTAGTATTCCCTGCCTTCAATATAAATATTGCTCTCTGTTCCGTTGACTCATTGCATACTCGTGAAAAATATGTAACAAAGTTATCCATTTATCAAACTATGTTTTGTTTTCCGTTGACTCCGTCAGTGGAGCACAGCACTAACAATGTCAAGGTCATGTGATCAAATCCCAGGTAAAGCAACTGAATTAGTTTGTTCATTGACGCTTTGGATAAAAGCTTCTGCCATAAATGTAAATGTAAACCAAGTACTAAGTGATGAAGGGAGATTGAAAAAAGTATATCTGTAAGTAAAATGATTTTACCTTTTATAATTATGTTTGTTATCAGCTGTCATAGTTTGAACTGGATGTTTCATACAGTTGTGCTCATACGTATACAAATGCTCTGATTTAATTTTTCAGTAAAGATTAATCATAGCATTAAAAGCATTATTTACCACTCATGGTTAGTAGTTTGGTGAGGCCATTTTTTTGTCAAACAGTTGCGCTCACTCATTATAAATCAGAACGACAACATAAACATTCCATTAAACCCTGATCAAAAGCTCTTAATATTTTATATTCATAATCATTTTTTCAATTTCGCTAGGGTGTGTAAACGAATGAACGACTGTATCTGCTTCGTAACACGACGTTTGTGTGCATCAGGATGCATCTGGAGAAGCAGTTCTAGTGTGTAACCCTTCAGACGGAGGAACCGTTCAAGGACCTCTGTTCAAACGCTCT
Organism: Danionella cerebrum; assembly: GCA_007224835.1. Classification (NCBI taxonomy): domain Eukaryota; kingdom Metazoa; phylum Chordata; class Actinopteri; order Cypriniformes; family Danionidae; genus Danionella; species Danionella cerebrum. The sequence continues at coordinate 79,992 of SRMA01024796.1, read as the reverse complement.
CGGAAGAAGAACAAAACTTGGAAGAGGTCTGAGAGTATAAAGCTGATCTTATCTAATAAACTTACGTGCCTGTAGTTTTTCCAGTGTCGTGAATAAATATTGATGCATGATTATTGGTACCAAATATACTGCATTGCAATCCACTCTCTGCACCAATAACAGCCGCAGCTCTTCTAGGAAGGCTTTTTAAGGGCAGCTTTGAATTTAGTTTAATTGGTGCTTCTATTTATGCAATATGCAAGTGTTTGGAATTCAGTCACTTGGATGGTTAAAGTCAATAGTATTGTGAAATCCTCAAACACACTGTAAATGACTGAAAATATAAACTTTTTAACAAAAATACTAATATTGTACAAACTCATGAATGTTTCCATTATCCAGGTGCTGGTTTTCTACTGAAAATAATCAATTAATCTACTCAAAATCGCACAAGGTAAACAAAGCATCGTAACCTCAATCATAAAGACTGGACAGTGAAACTGACACGTTCCCCGTGCAACTACTGAATGATTTTCTTTCATTAAAGTGATGTGTGTCTGTGTTTCAGGAGCCTCCAGTGGTTCTCTTTGATGATCTACGTCTGTGTGGAATAAAATCCTTGGACACAATCGACCGCCTCTTCTGTTTTGAGCTTCTTTCCGTGCAGAAGTGAGATGGTCACACAAAGATCATTACATTTATCAATATATGTACATATTTTATATAAATGCTTTAAAGCTGGTATTCTGTCTGAAATGTTTAGTGTAGCAGACGCTGTGTTTGTGTGTTGTGTAGGTGTTGTGTGTTGCAGGCTGATTCAGAGGAGCTGAGATCAGCCTGGATAAATGCTGTTCAGACCTGTATCGATAAGGCTTATCGAGATCAATCACCTGAACAGAACACTCAGGTGCGGAGACAGTCACTTATAAACCCGTGTGTTTTTTTCTGGCTCAGTCACTAGCAATACAATGGTTTGATAAAAGAATAGTGTTTTCTTTTAAACATGTTTTGTCTTCAGGCAAAGGAAAGCTCTATTCCTGTACCGGCTCTTGCTCCGCCCTCCCATCCTCCAGCCCTGGCTGTGGCTCTATATTGCCATGGTAACCAGCATTGCTGTGACTGTGGGGAGCCAGAGCCTCGCTGGGCCAGTGTCAATCTGGGCATCACTATGTGCATCGAGTGCTCTGGGATCCACAGGTGTATATTTATTTAACTATAATTAAATATAAAGTGTCTAAACACTTTCAGCTTGACCAAACACAAAGTTGAAGGTTATAACGATTCATTAGTCTTTTTTCATGAAACTCATATAGTTTATATTTATTGTTTTTATTTCCAAAGATTTTTAGAATATATATAAATGTGTAAACACAGCATTAGCATATTTAACATATTGTAAATCCAAAAAACATTGTAAGAGTGTCTTTATTAGTGTCTAAGTTTCTAGGATTGTAATATTTACCGTATATGAATTTCATATTAGTTGACTTTTGTTATAGTTAACAATAAAATTAATTAATTAATTAATTAATTAATTTAGAAATTATATTGAAATGTCTATTTTGCAAAAGTCAATTTTTTCAATCTTTATTTTTATTAAAATGTTTAAAAAATGTAAGTGAAAATATAAGATGCCTACACTTCACCCCCCCCCCCCCCAAAAGCATTTTCATCTTGTAATTAAATATTAATTACATGTGAGTTAATTGGGAACTGATTAGTTTGATTGAAGTGTACACACCTGTGATTGGTTCACATTGATTAGGTTAGGGACAAGGACTACTAGATATAAGCTGATTAAAAATAGAGAGAGGTTTAAAGAGAGCAGAGACAAGGCTGGAGAGAGACATAAAGCTGAACCAAACACAGGAGTACAGGCCTGATGTGAGATAAAGAAACTCAAGCTGAGGTTGAGGGACCTGCGTTGAGGTTGCTCTCTGAATGCTTGTTTTTTGGTGTTGAAAGGCATTGCTGACTGCATTGAGTTAGCATAAAGCTCAAAAGTTTCAATGTTTTAACTCTTAGATGCCCTCGTGCACTAGTGAACTCTTAAAATACCTTTATTTGTTTTCGCGATTTATTTGATTGGCTTGAATAAACACCTTCATCCTGTGTTAAGAACCTCAAATTCCTCATTAAGACACATAGTGGCAGCGGTGGTATGAACCCAAGCATCTTTGAAGACTGGGGCCTCACTCCAGCGCCTTGATATTAAAGTCTATGCTGATTATACATTAACAGTTTTTTAGGAACTGATACATTAATATTGATGACTACTATAGTTGTTTTATTGTAATTAGAATAATCAACATCAAATAGAAATAGTGCTTTTAAATTATGTAACAGATTTTATTGTAACAGTATTTCTCGCCATGTTGAGGTCAGGTGTTTTTTATGTTTTTAATACTTGATGGTAAAAATAATGAATACATATATTCATGTGTGTACACAGGAGTCTCGGTGTTCACCTCTCCAAAGTTCGGTCCCTCACCCTTGATTCCTGGGAGCCTGAACAGCTTAAGGTTTGTCATTCAGCCAGAACAAATGTAATTTCTACAATATGATAATTAAAGCATTTTGTTGTTGTTTTTATCTGTTTGATCAAGATCTTGTTTCCTCTTTGAGTTTTTTTTTTTTTTTTAGCACAAACATTATTGAGTTAGCCTTTATTTTCTTTAGTTGTTGACTATGTCATGCTGGATTCTCTTTGATTAATGGTTGTTTTTATTGTCTCTGCCCTTTAGCTGCTGTGTGTTCTGGGTAATGAAGTTGTTAATGGCATCTATGAGGGTTGTCCCATTGATGGAATTCAGAAGCCCAGTGCAGACAGTCCGCGGTATCACGTTTATTCACTTTTATCAATTCGAAATTAGGATATAATCAATGAAAATATTTGAATTAATGCTTTTTCAATCGGCATAGTCTGTTGTTTTGTAACTAAAAAGAAAACCTAAGGCAGAGAAAATGTTGAGAGCTAAGATTAATATTTATTTAGAAGTCTCTTGCATAAACCCTGGGAATTGATAATTATATCTTGGGTGTCTCTCAGGCAGGATAAAGAGCAGTGGATCCGGTTCAAATATGTGGAGAAAAGATTTGTGAAAACGTACCTTGATGCTAGTCCAGGTGAGTGTATGCTTAAATAATTGGATTTGGACAATAAAACTGAAACACAAGCAAGGTTTCCTCTACATTTGCAGTTTTGCTGTGGTTTTTTTCCCTGATCGGTGGGTGTGTTTGCATGTTGCATGTGTCCTGGAAAAGGATGTTCCAGGATCTTAAGATGAATGAATGAAACAGAAAGCAAACAATGGTCAGTGCATCAATGCATGATGTATTGAGTTTGCAAGCCCTATTTATACCAAATGCTATCTTCTGGTATAGAAGGAGAGCGCATTCTTGCCCAAAGTTCTTATTTGGCCATTGGAAGTGGAAAGTGCTGATACAGCCATCACCATCTGGATCTTTTCACAATCTCAGGATATTTTACTCACTTCTAATAGGGTCCTCTAATGCTTGCTCATCGGGACATACAAGCTTATCTATTTTAACAGGCCTGTTTGATTCTTTTACTCAGTTTTTCATGGACCTTTTTCAGAAAAGTTGTGTGAATAACAGTGCCTCTCACAGATTAACTTTTTTATTTTTCACAGATTAAACAGTTCTAGTTTTTAACAAGTCCATAACTTTAAAAAAATATTATTTGTATTGTTCAAAATGTTTAATTTATCCTCAGAAGTAACAAACTGTGAAAAGTACTCATTTTTATAACTTTTCTGACTCCAGGCATGAAGAGTATTGAAATGATGAACGTTGCGGCTAGGGTTCTCAATACCTCGACACTGTGTGTTCAACTCAGAGAAGATTAGTTTATTTGCAGAAAACAACATGGGGAGTGGTTTCATATTATTGCAGTCTAAATAATGGTCATCAGTAAAATGTAGCATTTTATGTACATTGTGCTAGTTTTATCGCATGGGCTACACAAATCTTTAGGGGTTCAGTATAATTGTTGGTAGAAACACAATCCTTTATTACAGAGTGGATGAAGCAGATGTTGGGTCAGCGTTTGTTTGAGGCGTCTCTGAGTGGAGACCTCAAAGAAATGGCCTCGGCTCTGGCTGAAGGAGCAGAAGTGAACAGTTCTGATGATAAACGCGAGGGCCGAACACCCCTCATAGCTTCAGCCATTGGGGTCAGTCTGATGTGATCACTTCTCTTGCATTACATTTCATTTTATATCGGCTCTGGTTCTAGAGGCGTCTAGACCCTTACCGTTGCTTTGGATTTTCTGCATGTGCTTTTAACCAGGGCTCTCTGTTAGCGTGTGAGTTTCTGCTGCAGAACGGTGCTAATGTGAATCACAGGGATCACCACGGACAAGGCGCACTGCATGCCGCTGCTACACATGGCCACACGGGGTATAGTCACTCTACTTTAGCAGTTTGAAGTCAGTAAAATAGGTTAACAGTTGCTTAAATAGTTTAATTGAATAGTTACTAAAATATGCAACTTTTTAAATGGGCAAACAACTGGAGGATTTTCTCAGTTTGATTATTTTGTTTTTATGAATAGTGTTCTGTGATTGGCTGTTTCAGGCAGGTGTGCCTGCTTCTCAAGAGAGGAGCCAATCAGTATGCGGCTGATGAAAAGGGAAATGATCCACTGAGTATCGCCATGGAAACCGCCCACGCTGACATTGTTACTCTGTGAGTGGGCAGAACTGGTTTAATGCTTTTTGTAGTCGCCTTTGTTTAGAATCGTTCAATGGTCCAAACACCACAACAATATAAACCGTTGTTTAATTTTAAAGTACGACAAGCCGACAAAGAAATACAAGACCATGAGTGTAACCAATTTAGTGATGAAAAGAAATACAATCTCATGAAACACTGGAGATTATCAACAAGGAATCTATCTTCATCGATTGAAAAAAATTAAGCATTGAACCTAGTCATCAGCTTAGCAGTGCACAATAATTTTTTATAATTTTTCAACATTTAAACCAATCAGAATCAAGTATTCAAATCATGCATTGTGTTTTTCAATACTCATCGCCAAACAAAACCATATGTTCAACTTTTGAATATTCCACAGCCAGTCAGAATCATTCATTCAACTTTGGAATATTTACCAACCAATCAGAATCAAGCATTCACCGTTATAATGTTCCTTAGCCAATACGAATCAATACCTGGATAATGTGTTGATTTCAGGCTGCGAATGGCTCGGATGAATGAGGAAATGAGGGATTCAGAGGGATTCTTCGGATCTGTTGGTAAGATATAATTTTCCAAATTGAGCATTGAATCTTATTTTAATGTTGCTTTTGGATCCTGTGATTTACAGTTGTTGCTCCTGTGGGTTGGAGTGATGAGGCTTTCATCTTGATTTTTCACTTTTATTGCAATAACAGCAAACTACATGTATTTTTTTATCATTCTTATTTATCAGTTTTTCCTCTTTTAATCAAGAATTTAAACACCTTTCTTCTGTCCATCTTGCCAAAACGCATAAGAGCCTAAAATTTTACTTGTTTCAAAAAGCTTTTATCACACAATAATTCTTTGCATCCTTTCATAATGCTCCTCAGGCGACGATGAAACATTCCAGGATATCTTCCGTGATTTCAGTAACATGGCTTCACATGACCCCGACAAACTCTCTCGTCGACAGTTTGCCCGCAGTTCCGAGGGTGACAAGCAGAAGAACTGAGGTCAAAGGTTACACTGCTACATCATGAGACAGAGCGAAAGAATGAAATCTTAATGGCAGTCATTTATTAACGAAAAAGGGGAACTTTCTGGGTGTTAAAATCATGTATGGATTTCTTTCTTTGTTTAACTCAAATTGACTCATCCATGCACCCATTTCCTTGATTTTCCTTGAAGCAGCTGAATCAAGGATAGAACTATGGGAATGTGTAATCCACCCTGAACAAGTCACCATCTAAAATTTAGTCTGTTTATCTGAAACATGTTTTTTGAGGAAACTGCAAAACCAGGAAAAAAAACTAATGTATTCACTCAGAAAGTGCCTTGAGCTATCATTGATTGAAAAAGACAAAGGTCATGAAATTTAAAAATGTCACGTTTTCTAAAAACTGGATAAACCTGAGAATATTAATCTCTGTTTTCTGTTGTCTTAAATGCAGTTTTAAACAAGGCAATTTACTCAATCTCAACTGGCATAATTTATTTATCTATTTCAGCTCAAAACTGCTCTTGCAAACAAAATGATGCTAGACTTTTCTGGTATTGAGACTATTGGCATTTGTTTAAACAACATCTGACAGATTCTAGACTGTATTTACATATAATAACTCATCAATAATGAACAGACGTGTAGCACATGTAGGTTGGAATGTTCAAGGGTGTATAAGAGTAAGCTATATATTTTAATTACTCTATTAATCATCTGTTTCCACCTAACTCTGTCCTCAGTATCCTCTACTCTTGCACCAACTAACTTCATGTCCTCTTTCAGAACATCCATATTCTCGTCTTTGGCCTTCCTCTTGACCTCTTGCCTGGCATCTCCATCTCCAACATCCTTCTACCATTATAATCACTATCCCTCCTTTACACAGGTCCAAACCATCTCAATCTGGCCTCTCTGACTTTGTCTTCAAAACAACCAACCTGAGATGTGTTCGTTCCTAATTTTATGTGTTTTGGTAGTGTTTTTTATTATTGTTGGTCCAAAACATCTCAATCACTCATGTTTGAGCCTGTAACACTCTGGTGATTGAAAGTGCAGTCAAGCTTGTGTGTACACACTCTTGAACGCTGTACAATCTGCTGCCAGTGTCAAGAATACAGTTAGTTTAAGTTAGTGTTCTCTGTAGCATGCACAATATGTGTTAAATTGTTTGTTTGCTAGCTCTACTAGCAATGAATATGATGTTGCCACTGTTTGGGAATATGATGAATTGTACAGAAATATCCATCCTAACTGTGGTAAATATATTTTTATTGTTGTTATAAAATGTAATGTGATATAAAGTTATTATGACTTGTTTGTTAGATTTCTAAAGGGCTGTGGACTAACTTAGCTAACAAACTCCTATTTCCCCACTGCTTGTGCTATACCCAGTACCGATTCATAACAAATGTAATCTCTTGGTTTAAATATACACAGCAGATTGCATAAAGAGGGGTTTTATTTGAATGTTGCAAAACAAATTTAGGAGTCGTAAATATCTGTGAAAATAAATGCGTATTAAAAGACATTTAAAGTGTTTTTGTCCTACAATGTGCATCAACCTGTTTTAGAGTTCCAAAATCAAATGATGAACATATTAAGATAACAAAAGAGGGTCCTTTAAAATAGTTAATCTAGAAAGCAAAAACCTAAACTGGTTTAGAAACTATGGTTGGCATATTCACATTTCACGTTATATATTAATACAGATTGAATAGTGACATTGAAAACCTTTGATTTAGACCATTATTGTTAATTGTTTGTGGATGATACAACATCTGTTGATTTAAATCATTGTTCATTGTATTGTGTCTAGTCCACTACTTTACTGGTTCACTTTGAACAGGGAGCTGAAAGATACAGCCACTAATATTTGTATAGTATATACTTAAGAATGTTAAGTCAAGTGGGTGTCTTATTCCAATAAAAGGATATTTAACTGATAAACGTGTTTGTTTGCTTGCTTGTATAACTTATATACAACAATGATTGGATAAGGGAAACATGCCCGTGTGGTTTAGAAGATTAGTGGCTGTATTTGCTGTAATACAAAAATATGTTTTGTTTTCCTACACTTTGGGTTCATGATTTGGTGAAGAATAAACTAATCAAAGAGCATTTAATGCTATTAGTTTTTAACAGAAACTTGCCTGTTGCCGCGCTTTTCCAACATCGCGCCTTTATGAAACGCCTGTCGGTGACGTCATTTCTATGCGCCAAACGTCAGTACAATGCGTCCTCAGCGCGCAGCACCATTTTAGAGGAAGAAAGAAAACAGGGCCAAAGCAACATACAGTAATATACACAGTGGTACTACCAATACGTTGTATTCCATTTTGTTTATGTTTTGACTGAACCTGACGGATAGAATATCCTCGGTGAGCTTGAGAAGAGCTTTGCTGTGTCGCGGTTTATTTGCCCGTTGTTCGTCTCTTTTGGTGTTTTTGTGGGTGTGTTGTCGAGTGGGTTCCGGTCTAACAGTTCGGTTCCGTCCAGATGGATGGAGACGAGGAGGTCCACTCAGGTAAATCAGACTGTTATTTGTGTCCGAGAGTTGCTTTGTGCTAATGAGCTACATGCACTGCACTTTTGCGTAAGCTGCAAAACATGAATAAAAAATGTTAGCGCCATGTTTTTAATCAACCTGTATATTTGGCCTATGGTTATGTTATGTTCCGTTCTGTTTTTTTTTAGCATTTACTAGTAGAGAACTTCATGAGTCGATTCTCAATCAAGTGCATGGGTACACTGTAACTGTTAATAAAACACTTAATAAATAACTCTTAATAAAACAAATTCAGTATGAATGTCTCCTGGAAAGCAAAGAGTTTTTTAAATGGATCGTTACAATGATGAGACAACACCAAACACAGTATTCTTCACTTGTCGCGATGTTGTGTTGAGATCTGTCTCTCAACCATTTTAATGTCAGACTAAAGAAACTATACTATTGTGCCGTTTTTAAAGCAGATTTTTGTTTATTCAGTTGAACAATCAAGTGACTACAGTACTGCAATGAGCTGATGCTTGTCACAATTGGGATGGTACTTGAATAAGATCTTACGCCCCTAAGAAAAAACATTGTACCCTCAAGTTTTTCTGGACACTTACTCCAATTAAAGTCACATGATAGGATTTAGAGGTTTACAGAATTTCATTATAACTGTTCCATCAGTTCAAGTGTTACATGAGCTCAACTGTTAATATATAGAATATATATATTTATATAATTATTTATTAATTTTTTTTCCCCACAGATGATGGAAGTGCAACCCCTGTCCAGGATGAGCAGGAGGAGGCCAGGCCTGGATCTCCTCAGTCTGATGTGAGTCCCTGTAGAATGTCTTCAGGTAAAAAAAAAAAGTAGAAATTTTCTTTATGTTTTCATCTTCTTCCAGGAAGATGACAGTGGTGATGAAGACAGGAAGTCCGAGGCTGCAGACAGCGAATCAGATCACAAGCACCATGCAGGAGGCAACAGAAGTGAGTCCGATCCTGATGAAGATGAGCGCAGCTCTCCTGTGAAGAGAAGAGGAAGCACATCAGACCTGGAGGAAGAGAAAACGCGTAATGCTAGTGATTCGGAGGAAGAGGACAAAAGAAACCGCCCTAAATCTGATCCAGACAGCGATTCGGGTGAAGAGAAACACAAGCTTAGAACTCAGAAAGACTCTGATGATGAGGGGACAAGGAAGGGCGAGTGGCAAGCTGTGGCAAATTCAGATAGTGAGGAGGAAGAGGGTGGAAGGAAGGAGAGAAAAGAAAGTGATGAGGATGAACCTAAGCAGAAAAGTATAAGCAGCGATGAAGATGAAAAGCCCAAAAAACAGGCTGTGGACAGCGATGAGGAAGACGATGAACCCAGACGGAAAGATATAAGCAGTGATGATGATGAAAGGCTTAAAAAGCAGACTCTGGATAGTGATGAGGAGCCTAAACGAAACATCAGCAGCGATGATGAAGCACCTAAACGCAAAAACATAAGCAGCGATGATGAGGCGCCCAAGCGAAAGATTAACGACAGTGATGAGGAAGGGGATGATGATGATGAAAGGCCCAAAAAACGAGCTTTGGATAGTGATGATGAGAACGATGAAGCACCCAAACGAAAAAATCTGAGCAGTGATGATGAGGCACCCAAACGAAGGAAATTGGACAGCGAGGATGAGGATGACAAACCTGGTATGTTTTATTATTTGGTTGGTATTGAGACATAGCTAAAGATCTGGATGTGGTTCAGCGTTTCTCTCTCTCAGCTTTGCTTTAACCTAGTATCTCCGAATGGCGAAAAACCCACGACTCCACAGGCTTTGTCTCAACTAGAACTGTTTCAACAGAATATTCCTGGTGATTGTTGCAGAGATCATTTTTGATCAGCGACATTATTGCTAAAACGAGAACTGTATGATAATGCAAGAACACCCTAAACATTCATCTCTAAAGAACATTCAACACGGGAACTGGAAGAAATTTTAGAAACTAAATAAAATTCACCAACAAAAAAGGCAATTGAATAAAAATAAATAAAAAATAATAAATAAAATGGTTTATGAAAGGTGTAGTGAGTGGGTGAGTCAGATAACTAATAAGTAAACCCATTTAAAACGTATATAAAATCAGTATTCTTTTTTTCATGTTGTAGCAAAGAACTAATATCGATTTATCATCAGCTAATTATCCTTTTTTTCTTAGGTTTTAAAAGGATATCAATAATTAACAATTCAGCAAAATCAATAAGTGTACTTGTTTAGTTCTGGAAACACTAAATCTACTTAATTCGTTTTAGCCTGAGGTGTTTCCAATGTCTGCCAACCTCGGGCTTCTCCATGAACTGACTGAAAGAGAAAAAAAAAAAACAGTCTCTTCAGGTTTGTTCCGCAATCATTGTTTGTCCACTGTAAGCAATAAATAAAATAGACCCACAATAGTTTGCCAGCCACAATAATTTAATGAGTGGCTGTTTGAAAAGCTGTAACAATCGCCTTAAACCAGTTAAACGTCTCATGTGTTTGCGTGTTATTTTAGCTCATGGTTTAGCTCATTTACGTCATGTGGCTCTTCACTCTGCACCCACTCCACGCTTACAATTGTCATTTTTTATTTTCCAAATTAATTATTTAAAGGGATTCATTTTAAATGCACTTTTATGCAATTATTTTTAGCTAGACCGACCCAGTCGCAACCCGAGGTGTCAATATCTGATTAGTTTGTTTACAGCTAAGCGCAATAATGAAGATATTTTTTCATTGATGGAAATGGAAAACCGTTCTGCTTTAAATTCCAGACTACCAAGAACTGCCAGATGTCTCACTGAGTCAAGTAAAAAGAGGATAGGCTGATGCAAGCATTCACATTTCTTATTCATTCGTTCATTTTCCTGCCCACTTATTCCCTTTCGGGGTCACTGGGTCATCTTCAGCTCAAATTAGGCGGGGAAGGGTGGTGTCAAATTAGGCGGGCAAGTTGTTTGTGGCTCTTCAAGTGGATGAGGGATTTTATTTTGGCTCATCATAAAGAACATGACATTGCTGTTTTAGCTGTAAAGCTTGATTCTCATTGAGCTTTAGTTACTGTTTATAATGACATCGCTGACTGAGAAGTGAAATGAAGCCAAACTGTCTAGCTTAAGTTGATGGCGGTCTCCGGTGATCATTGTTAACAGTGGGAGCACAATCCAATAGTTTCATGTATTGTGGTCCTGAAATATTGCACAGGTTATTTCCAGACTCTTTACTACAGTTGATGTTTGTGCTGTTCTATACCAGAGAAAAACCCGGAAATATAACAAGCGTGCATTCAAATTTGCAACTTGTCAAGATCAGATTTAGCTATTGTCCAGTTAATCAATTTATTCCACTTTGCTAGACTAACATATAAATAATATTTTAAAAAAATGCTCTTTAAAGTTAGAAAAGATGTGTATCTTCCAGAGATAGAATCAACCCACCGGTTGCAAGCAAGGGTTGTAGAAACTTCTGTATGAAGGTGTTTTTACATAATCTTACAAAAAGCCTGGAATAATCTTTAACTCTTTCACTAAAAGTAAATAAAAATCTTGTGGAAATGTGAGTGATGTCATTCATGGAATATTCTACAACGTTTGCTACAAAGAGGATGAGAGGATTTGTTGTGATTGCTTTCAGTGAAGAGGAAGAAGGCCGTGCTGTCAGACAGCGATGAAGATGAGGAGAAAGGTATGGACACATCACGATGAGGAAGGTGAATATTTTAGTTTTGGATGAGGATGGTGAAGGTGTGTGTTCTCAGTAGAGACGAAGAAGAGTCGAGTGGTCTCTGACGATGAAGACTCTGGCAGTGATGATGCCTCCGGAGGTCCTGATAAGAGTTTAGCCGCCAAGCTGAAGGAGCTGGGGTCAGACAGCGAGGAAGAGGAGGAGACGAAGAATGACACAGGGAAGAAGAACGAGAAGGCTCTGTTTGGGAGCGATAGTGACTCAGGCGGCGATGAGGAAGAGTTGGTTTTCTTCTGTTTTTCTCTTCCTCGTGAACGACCCAAGTGTCAGCAAGCATAAGCAGTGTCGTTTATTTGTTGTCTCACAGGAAAATGATCGCAGACATCTTTGGAGAGTCTGGTGATGAAGAAGGGGAGGAGTTTACCGTAAGTGTTCACTCTTTAATAAGTGAACTCTACTAGAGGGACGTGATGAAGGTCTGGTCTGAGCGTGGCCCAGACACAGCTGAATGGAAAATGGAAGACGAGGGATGCATTTGAAACATTGATATCATGCACGTTGCTTCTGAAACCATCCAAAGGTCTTCTGTCGCTGCGCTTTGGAGTAATATTACTTTAGACTCTAACTGGAAGTTTATGTTGATCGCATCTTAGCAAATTGGACGATTATATTGTTCTTTGTTGTGCATTGAAGTGCAAACTTTCATTTAAAGACAGGGATTCTTACCTTGAGGTCATTGTAGTTAACAAAAACAAAGAAAACTAAAATTGACGTAATTTCACTCATCATGTCAATTACAGCTGAGATGTCTACAGTGTGATTTGGTCATCGTAATAAATGAGTTACTTATATAAACGATAAGTAAATATATTTGAATATAATCTGCACTAGTCACAGGAAGCTGACCCCGAGCTTTAGATGCTTGGAGCACGATGCATCTTTTATGAGTGTCTGCATTTGTTTTGCACAGCTGCCAGGTCGTTATGGGAAGTATATAATAATAATAAGAGCAGTGTTGGGGAAGTTGTCTGTAGAATTGGCTGTTGAATAATATTCTTATCTTTCATGTGCATTTTCTGAAGGTCTGTTTGTGTTTATGTTCAGGGCTTCAATCAGGAGGAGCTGGAAGCCGAGCGACCGAAGCCTCAGGAGTCAGCTCAGAACCGAGCGCTAAATGACTCCGAGTCAGACGATGATGTCGATCGAGGAGGAAAAGAGTGAGTCTTGTGGGAGCATTTACATGTGCGTTTTAACAGCTAAACAATAGTCGATTTCGAAACAATATTTTTTTTTAGCGTTTCCTTTTACATCGTTATTTTGAGGTGCGAAAAGACGTTAATTTTCTTTTTGGCTCCTAGCTCTTTATTTATTTATTTATTTATTATTATTATTTTTAATTTTTTTCCCCTCCCCAGTCATCCCATGTGACAGAAACATGTTTTGTGGATGCATTAGCGTATTGTATGACAAAAAAAAAAAAAAGAGAAGCACTGCAAGGTTAATGGAGAATCTGTGGAGGAGAATTGCTGAGGATCTTCGGAATGACGGTGGTTTTTGATACAGTAAACTTATTGAGTACAAAGCATTAGAGTGTATTTGCCTAAAGTTATATCGATATGTTAAAACAAAGCATGAGCTGTTTATTACACAATAAACTATGTTAATATGTCTGATTAGTAACGTTTTAAAACCCCTTACAGTGCGTCGGAATCAGTTTGCGTTCACTGATTCATCCGTACAGGTCACACAAATTTGTCTGATACTTGGAAGTCTTTGTCAGATGAGGAATCTGTTTTTGCCGGTCTTGTTTTCGAAGATGCTGTATATGCAACTCACGTTTGTTTATCTAATGATGCGTTTAATTCGCGCATGAGATATTTGCCTTTTTGTTTCATTCTCAGTGTGAAAAGGGCTTCTAGAAAAAGGATTCTGTTCATGTAGTGAATGTTTAAATGCAGTTAAAGTGATTGCAGTTATTTATGACGAAAATAAGAGTTGCTGATTGAAATGTACATTTGTTATTATTTAAAAGTTGTATTTGGTAACTTCCAGATCACATGTTTGTAAGGTAGGGTTGGAGAAGAAGGACTTGATTTCTTAAAGTTAATGGTGAAAAATGAGACACAAACTAGTTTGTATTTACTGGTGTTTGTGTGTTTCAGTTTGTCGTTCATGTCAGACTTCGACATCATGCTGGCTCGAAAGAAAGCTCAGACGGGGAAACGTCGGCGCAATCGAGATGGCGGGACATTCATCAGTGATGCAGACGATGTTGTGAGCGCCATGATCACGAAAATGACCGAAGCTGCTGAGGTAAGAGAAAAAACAAAGATGTTTCTCAGCTTTGTTTAGTTCATTACATTTTTTTAAATAAAATTGAATTAATCCCTATTATAATATCTCAGGAGGATCGGACGCTAAACAGCCAGAAGAAACCTGCTCTCAAGAAACTCATGCTGCTGCCTACTGTCGTCATGCATCTTAAGAAGTGAGTTTTCCTCTCCATCCTGAGCTGAGTGTAATCTCTTCAAACTGCAATAACAGGTTTCACTCAAGAGATGGCGATAAAGACGTTGAGTTTGGATTTAATCTTCTGTTGGTTTCTGTGCAGACAGGACCTGAAGGAGACCTTTATAGACAGTGGCGTGATGACTGCGATCAAAGATTGGATTAGTCCACTCCCAGATAAGAGTCTCCCAGCCCTCAAGATCAGAGAGGAGCTGCTCAAGATCCTGCAGGAAGTCAGTATTAGGCTCGAACCCTTTCTCCTCCTTGACCCCTACCCTTATGTTTTGCTCATTCATGCCACAAAGCTTTTTTGAGGGATTTCCCACCAAACACTGCATAAGCTCTCAGTTAATTCTTATGGATTTACAGTTTTCTGGTTATGTGGCAGCAGGGTAACCGTGCTAGCAGTCCAAGCCTTCATTTTATTTCATTTCTTTGTTTTATTGAGCCTGATTTCTACTTCTGCGCTGTAATGAGCGCAGTGAGCAAAACTGCATTGGATTTTAGTCATCTTCAAATAAACATAAATGTGAATTTTTCAATTCAAAATTGTGTTCAATTGTGAGAGATCATTTACACTGCCAAAGATCAAATTCAGCAAAGTCTTTCTCAAATTCTTGTTTATAATAAAAAAAAAACAAGTTCTATATAACAGGATGCATGTGCGAGCCAGCCTTGAGGCAGAGCTCAGAAACCGTGACTGTTCCATACTTAACAGGAAGTTGTGTGTGCGCATTCTACATTTTTTGAATGTCGATTCTATAGTTAGAATAGAGTCTTAGAGAGTGATGGGTTTTAGTTTTTGATATGACGTGATTGGTTCGACATGTTATTCTAAACGATCTCATTGTCTTCACGCTCTTTACCGTAGCTCTGAGTTACATGGTTACCAATGCAGCAAACTTATATTAAAAGTGAACAAACTGAACCAGAGCAACCTAATATCTGAATTTAATTTAAGCGAACATAGTATAATTTCAATTATTTAAATATTGGAGTCATTTTTTTTTTAATTTAATTTGCTAATTTTCCACATTAACCCATATAAGTCTCTGCACGCACCAGTCCATGTGTCAATCACACTGGCTGTTTAGAATAAAAAAAAAAACTTATTGTTTCATTTTAAATATAATGTGTAGGTTTCAAAATTGTTATTAATTTTTGAGATTTTATAAAAAAAATGGGTTTTAAATTAACTTTACAATAGTTGTGATGCATTGTAATTCAAATTAAAATGTGAGCAAATGCCGGATCGTCTGTCAGTTTAATTTTACAGACCCCGAATTGGTGGCATGTAGTGGTGAAAAGAAATAACCCTTGGAAGTACAAGACCTGTAATATGGCTTGTTTTTCAAAGTTCAAAGTCACAAAAAAGCACAATGGAACAAAAGATGCTTGGAAAAGTGTATAAGCTTTTGGAGAGGTTCACCTGTTTGACCTTTTGATTTTGTTTTGTCTCTAAAACATAAAACTCTGTTGTTAATTTTAGCGATGTATTTATTTATTTATTTTTTTCCCCAAAATTGAATACTCGTAATTAATAAGGGTTAACTGGATCAAACCATATTCCTGTTTAGTTACAAATAATGTTATTTATAGGTATTGATGATCTGCGGTGTTTCTGTGCAGTTACCGAGTGTGAGTCAGGAAACCCTGAAGATGAGCGGCATCGGAAGAGCCGTGATGTTCCTCTACAAACACCCTAAAGAGTCCCGACCCAACAAAGACCTGGCTCTCAAACTCATCAGTATGAACACACACGTCCTTGAGAGAGAGACTGAGTTGGGAGATTTGTGTTTGTTCTTTCTGAAGGCCTATATACTCACACACCTAGCAGTTTTTGCGCAACCATTAGGACTAAACAGCTGCAAATAAAGGCTATGGAGTTCGTGATGTTAATAGTATGATTGACCGTCTGATGAATAGCCTTTGTTATGTTACAGAGTTGTAAAGTGCTGCTGTTATCGGGAGCGAAGAACTCCGTATAAACCTTAACGCTAACAAACTCTACCTCATGAAATCAACACGGTCATCTCTTAGATAGTATAGTATAGCATCATGACAAAGTAGCTTTTCTTCCCTTTGTTTTAGTTTGCTCTAGATGCTGAAACAAACCTGTGTATGTGTTTAGATGAGTGGTCGAGACCCATCTTCGGGTTAACGTCTAACTATAAGGGGATGACGAGGGAGGAGCGTCAGCAGAGGGACCTGGACCAGCAGAATGCACCTCGAAGGCGCCTTAGGTAACGCTTCTCATACTCGTTGATCTTCTGTGATCCATTCGTTCTTCACCCTCTCATTATTCCTGGGTGTCAGATTTCTTTATATCCAGAAGAGCTGGTTATCTTTTCTTTTCCTGTCAGGTTCACTAGCTCTGTGTGTTAACCTACTCCAGTGCTTTTTTTTTTTCCAGATGCAAAGTAACTTTGGACCCCACCCCCATGTTTCAAAATTAAAAGGGTTCTGTTTAGAAAGTTCTTTCTGATATAAACCAGAATGGTGAACAGATATTTAAATTGTGTGTGGGTTCTGAGTTTGTTTCTGTTAAAGTGAAACCTGAAGCAGTTCACGCAGCGTATGATGATGATTGTGAATTCTCTAGTGCTCAGTCAGATTACACTTACTGCATGAATTTACGTTTGATTGGTTTGGTCTGACTGTGTGTGTTTTGATCTCCACAGTTCAGGAGGTCAGACTCCTCGTAGAGATCTGGAGAAGGTGCTCACAGGGGAGGAGAAGTAAGAGACACATACACGAGTATATGCTATTGTTCTACAAAGGTGGCCTTTTTGCAACAGAAGAAACTTTTTTTTAATAACCAACTGTCTACAGCCTCTGAAATGTGGCTTAATGAAGTAGTAGAATAATTTATTTCCCAAAAAAAAAATGTTTTAATATAAAAAAAGTGATGCCCACATTTTGTCTTTTTTTCACATGTATTTTTTCAATGTTGACTATAGATTCATAGAAGAATACAGCTAGTTTATAAAATAGCAGGTTTTAAAAATTAAATTGTTTTAAATCTGGCTAACTTTTTTACTTTCGGCTGTTCCCAGTTTAGGGGTCGCCACAGCGAATCATCTGTTTCCACCTAACTCTGTCCTCAGTATCCTCTACTCTTGCACCAACTACCTTCATGTCCTCTTTCAGTACATCCATATATCTTGTCTTTGGTCTTCCTCTTGACCTCTTGCCTGGCATCTCCATCTCCAACATCCTTCTACCAATATAACCACTATCCCTCCTCTGCACATGTCCAAACCATCTCAACCTGGCCTCTCTGACTTTGTCTCCAAAACAACCAACCTGAGCTGTCCCTCTGATGTGCTCGTTCCTAATCTTGTCCATCCTCGTCACTCCTAAACTGAACCTCAACATCCTCATCTCTGCTACTTCCAGTTCTTCCTCTTGTCTCTTCCTCACTGCCACAGTCTCCAACCCATACATCATAGCTGCTCTCACTACTGTTCTGTACACCTTTCCTTTGACTCTTGCTGACACTCTTCTGTCACACAACACCCCTGACACTTTTCTCCACCCACTCCAACTTGCCTGCACTCGTCTCTTCACCTCTTTTCCACACTCCCCGTCACACTGGACTGTTGACCCCAAATACCTAAACTCCTGCACCTTCTTGACCTTTGCCCTCTGTAACCTCACTGTTCTACTTCCCTCTCCTTCAAACATGTATTTTTAGTTTCAATTTTGCTTACATTTTGGTAAAATTGCTAAAGATAAAAAATGTAAAAAATAATCACAATTTTAAAACATTGATCTAGTTTAGAAAAAAGTTCTAAACTATCTTAAGTTTGTTTTGAAATGTAGCTTGTTTTGTGTTCAAAATGTTTGCTATTTTGTTTTAAAATCCTGACTTTAGAAAAGCAAGGTTTGAAAAACTAGCTGGTTCTGAGAAATCATAAATAATGGTCATTTCAAACTTAACGAAAATATAACGAAATAAACAAAAAAAAAACTAAATAAATAAATTTTTAGTAAACTTTATATAAAGTGTTGCATGTTTAGTAAATTTCTCGTTCTCTGTTGCGCAGGGCATTAAGGCCGGGTGATCCAGGCTTCTGTGCGAGGGCACGAGTGCCGATGCCATCAAATAAAGATTATGTGGTTAGACCGAAATGGAACGTGGAAGGAGAGTCAAATAGGGTAAGTGGGTGGGGAAAATGTGTGTGGGTGGGGCACAGCTGAGAGAGCAGTCAATCAGAAGCTTCATGGTTAATGTTAGGTTTGCCCCTCAACAATTATTTATTTTTTACAGTTTACAGAAAGAATAAATATTTTAACCTTAATTGAAGTATGAAGTACATTTTTACTGTGATGTATTTTGACTTGTGTGGATTTATTTCGCCTCGGTTTGAATGATGATTACATTTCATCACTCTGAATTGAGACGCACAGGAAGTGTGCGGCTGTACTCTCATGTGATTGGAAGTGGAGTGTTTTACTGTGTTGTGATTGGTAGAGGAGCTTTAAGAAGGGCCTCAGTCTGCTGGAGAAGCACAAGCGCCGTTTTGTGGAGGAGAGGAAGCAGCGGCGCCCACAGGGAGCTGTGAAAATCAGCATTGAGGGAAACAGAATGCCACTGTAGTTACAGAATCCTGCCTCAAGGGGCAGTAAGTCATGCATGGTTGATGTAGTGCCAGAGTCGTGCCAGAGGGGGCAGTGCTGCACAGCTCTGCATGAGTAACGATGCTAAACTTCTTTTAACCAGCGGTGCATTAATGGTTTGAAAGAGTGTGTTTGTGTGTAGCATGTGTGTTGTTGAGATACTCAGACTGGAAACGGCTCAAGTCCCTGTAAGAGGTCCGTCCTGGCTGCTGGGATTGAGCCTTCACAGCTACTGGATTCGCCTGCTCATGACGCAACGTTTTAATGTTTGCATTAATTCACAATTGGGTTTAAAAATTTTACCTTGTACAAAAGCCTCAAAATCAAAGATTGTGGAAAATTTACTTTTTTAAAATCTAGTTTTGATAAAGCATTTTTTGTTAATTTATTTTCCAGTTTTGCACTGCTATATTAATATTTGGAATTCTGACATTTGCTGTTAGTAAACAATGAATTCTTTCTTTTATGCATGGCTTCCTTTAATAGCTCTCTCTCCTTCATTCAGGGACCCACAAAGAAGGGTTTATCTCGAGTGGACAAACAGATGCGTCGTTTCGCAGACATCAAACGCCTGACGAAACCGGGACACGCGGTGAAGATCAGTGTGGAGGGAAACCGCATGCCCCTCTGACACTTTACTAGCGCTTTCTTCTCTTAAGCTCTCTGTGTTCAGATCCTAAATCAGTGCTGGGAAGTACATGACCTTTTGTTCTGATGTATCTTTGCTAATAAAGTTTCCCTGTCGTAAGTTTTACTCTTGCCTCCAGTGTCTGTCATTTGGTTTTTAGTGGAAGAACTCTGAATTCCTAGAAAAACTTTATTAAAGTAAAGCTTTATATGGCATTATAAAAGTGTGAAATTAAGCTGCGGAAAAACTACTGGCTATCATTGGGCTGCTACACTTTCACTCAGTTGATTGAGGGCAATCAAAAGTTACACAAGTGTGTGGTTTTTAAAGTGAGAATCTGTGTTTGACCGTTAAGAATGTGAAAAGTAAAGTGTTTGTGAAAATGTTTTATGTACTTGTTGAAATCACTAAGTGGAAAAACGAAGTGCACAAAAAACGGCAGATTCAATTACCCCTCATGTACCCGTCATCTTTCCCATCCCTCTCCATTTGTTTCTTGTCTTGCTCCACCGTCTTATTCTTTAAAAATATCCGTATAATAAATGCACTGGCCAAAAAAAGTAAAAAGGAACTGACATGCAAACCCTTTGAATTTATTTCTTTTTTTGGGTCACATTTTTAGCATACACAAGTCCAGACTGTGAGAGAGATCTTTTGGCTTGAGATCTTGACATCCAACCTCTGGGGTGTTTCCCCCAATTTAATATAAATGACCAGGTTTAATGCCCAATTCACCAGAGGACTCATTTATAAAGGTGACGTACGTACAAAACTGGCCCAAAAAGCGCCAGCTCCTTGTTTGCGCAATGTTTCAGATTTATAAAAATACAACTTGACATCAATGTTTGCTTATCCTAGAGTATGATTACAAGCATACGTAAAAGTTTTTAATACAAGTTGTTAAGTTAACAAAGTGTTAATAATTGTGATTACTAAACGTATAAAGACTGCCTTTACAAGATGGCACTGTTGGCATTATTTTTTTATTTTATTAAACAAATGCATTTATATCGGGTCTAGAAGTCTGAGAATATTTCAAGTGTTGCAGTTTGTAAAAGATTTACAGCGTTTATCTTCTTTGTACATTTCTCAGCATCGAATTGAGTCCAGCACTTCAGAGGCAACTGCTTCTTTGGTCTCCACCTCCCCTATGTCTGCGCTGGTCTCACCAAGCATTCTCGTTGAACCAAAATTCAAGATGGGAGAAATTTAAAATGTGTTCAAAACACCATTTTTGCTACTCGAAGTTTTCTACAGAGTTTTGATGATCAACAATCACACGTTTCTTAATAGACTGTTACCACATGTGATCGATAAAATGAAATTTGTAAAAGTCAATGGAATAATTTGTGAAATGTTTTTGTCAAACTTGGACAATGTTGATCACGGCTTTTCAATGTTTTTGTCCTGGTAAGGGGTGATGGTTACCCGCATCACGATGACGTTTTCTGCAGAGCTGACTGATTTCTTGGTACAACTTTTACCTCAGAAGTTCAGGGCGACTTTCTGAAGAGAGGAAGGAAGCTGTGGACTCATCGAAATGCAGTTTGTTTCAACCCTGGAAGCTGTAGCACGTTATTTCTTAAAGCAATAACTCTGAATATCGCTGAATGTCAAAGCAAGAAAAATCGTAAAACAAAATTCAGTAAAACTTGGGTAAAAGAGTGTTTTATTCACATACTATTCTACAAGTAGTTACATTATTTACAGTCATTAGAAAACAGACATAGCAACAAAATCAGTGCATGTGTTAATATTGTCAAACATTACGCAGTAGTCAGTCATGTTTCATTCCAGACATTACACTTCCAGGAATTTGAAAGCAGCACCCAAAGAAAGAGGGTTTCCTGTGATTCAGAATTACGCTGAGACTTTAACTTTGTTTAATTCTATCTGTTGGGTTCTAGAGGTAGACTACATCTTTAGTCAGTAGTTTCAGATTAGGCTTGTTAAGACAAATCAATGTAAGACTTTATGTAATAATTCAATATAAACATAAGACTTATCCCAAATCAAAAGCATCAAACAGATCTGATCAAACATGGAATTAAATGTGAAAAAGGAATCTAATTTAGGCCTTTTACTGACATTTTTAGATGAAAGCAATGTTTTTTTTTTTTCAAAACTCACAGTTGAGAGTAAA
Organism: Danionella cerebrum; assembly: GCA_007224835.1. Taxonomy (NCBI): domain Eukaryota; kingdom Metazoa; phylum Chordata; class Actinopteri; order Cypriniformes; family Danionidae; genus Danionella; species Danionella cerebrum. The sequence goes on along the minus strand of SRMA01024796.1, from coordinate 58,214 downwards.
ACTGTAAGCTTGGAATTCTGAGAGGAGCAGTTAACTCAAATCTGATGTTTTGAAAACTCCCTGAAAAAAACAGAGAACTCAAAATTCATCACTGTGAAATGAAATTAAAGTCACACATTTTGATACATTCTCAGAATTCCCATATTTTACCTGTAGAAAATATTCAGATTAAAATATTCGTTGAAATTAACTCAGAATGCACAGGAATCATGAGAATTTCAAGTAAAGTTCATAAATCCAAGGTATTGATCCATGCCTAAACTCAGAATTCCAAGATTTAAACCCAAAAATGCAAAATGAAAGCCCAAAAATTAAGATCGGCCATCAATGAAACTATTTTCAATTGAAAACTTGGAATTCCATGCCACAAGGTTTGAGTCAAGTAAAACAGTCAGAATCCGCTACATGAATATTAGAATTCCAAGTAAACTTTGAATTCCAAGGAAACAAATTAACTATGAACTCTGAGTCGAGAAAAAAAAATCATAATCATAAAAAGCATTCGTTATTCCTGTATTCATTTCTTCAAAGTAATGCTTATTCTTCTGCCAAGCATCTGGTTTTACTCTTTGATCCAGTATTTAAAGGCAAATAAAAGTGTTAAACATGTGTATTGCTCTAAGTTAAACAAGCATCATGCACATTCAGAATTCTTCCAGTGGATTTTTTTCTCCTCCCGTAGAAGCCCTTTTATGGGAGGGGGGCATTGCTGTGTTATGTCTCAGTAGGAACTAGGCTTGAATTCATAAAATAAAGTTTAATCTTTTAAGTTTTCCCAATAAAAATAAAAATACATTTTCAAGTATTTCCGAAACTTTTGAGTTATTTTTCTTTCAAAAGAAGATATTTGATGGTTTTAGAAAGTTCTCATTCACAAAAGAAAGAAAAAAAAATCCTACCCTTAAATGTCCAGGGGAACAGCCCCTGACTTGGAACAGCCATGAATTGTGAAAAGCCATTAGTTTCTTGTGTAGAGATCTAAACATCATGTTATTGCAAACCAATCTTTTACCATTTACTGTAAACCTCATCAGTAGAAAAAAGATGCATGTGTGCCACGTAAGCTCCTTAGTAACGCTATATGTGTGGGCAGGGCAAGCTGAACTTTTCTGATTTGGCAAAAGGAAAAGTATCTTTATTGACTGATGATGATTTGTTATTGCTCGCTTTGGCAAAGGTATGAGTTCTCACATCACCATCATTGCTCAAGCTAAAGGGGTCATGATTTGAAAAACCAAAAAGTGGTGGATCTTTTGACACATAAAGCTTGATGGAACAACAAATCTACAGTGAAAGATTCAGGACTCAAAGTGACAGGAGGGACTCCGGACATTGGTCCTCCCATGGTAGTGATGGCTATATACACAGCTCTACCGTTGTTCTTGGGAACAATAAAACAAATGGATAATGCAGCTAGCTACACTGAATGCAAAAAATCCTGGAGATGAACATGAGAATTAAAAGGGACGCTCTTTTTCCAGAGTGTAAAACCTAAACATCTGTTCTGCCTGTTCATCTGTTCTTAAAAAAAGAAAATGTTATTTTTTAATAAGGAGCGAGCCAGTGTATGGAATAGCTGAGTTATATTGTTTGTTGTACAGACTTGCACATCCTGCGGAACCCAACACTCCAATTTGATGAGTTCAAGGGGGTGTGGCGGTACAATTCTCATGAATGAGCGGGATGCGGGAGAATGGAAATATCTAATTATTTTACTAAACAAACACAGTTTTATTTATTGCGGCTGGGAGAGGCGCTGAAAAATCTGTCCTGTGCAGATCTCTAGTTTATTGCTTTTTAACATGAAGCTGAATCCAGCTTCTTCTTGACAATTCTATGTTAAATGAACAAATCTACCGGTAATTAATGATTTTGAAAGGGATTTGTGCATTTTAGCCTCTTTTTTTACTTTCTGTGCACTGTGGCACCTGTGTGCATGAGACGGAGAAAGCAAAGCAAACATCTACAGAGTTTTCTCTTTATGATACTAAAAAATCCGGTTACAGAGGCCAAAATTCTCATTTTTAGCTGTTTTCCTTGAACATCTGATGAAACGTCATGTCATCAATATTCAAATCGTTGACCAATTAGAGAGAAGTACCAAAGGTAGCCTTGCTCAGTCAAAAAAACAGTTCAGAACCCTTTTAAGTCTACAGTCTACACTTCGATTAGCTGGCATGTACCCTTCAAACGTCTTAGAACATGAGAACATTTCATTTTTCAGCCTTTTCTCTCTCATATCTCATTATATTCTTTTATAGAATAGAAAAGGCTCACTGATTGTATAATAACCAAATCCAATAAATATATAACCTCAAGGAAGTTTCAGACTTTGGGGAACAGCATGTGCTTTGCTTAGTGAACATGAAAGAGAGCAAAATAACTAGTGGAGTAGTGAAGAGTCCTAACAGGAGCAGCTTCTGTCTGTCACTCAAGAACTAGAAGTTGGTAAAGCCCACTCCCTTCCTCTTAGAGCAGCCAAGCTCAGTGTATATCATCTATTTTCTATTTGGGCTTTCCGTCAAACTATATTAAAGGTGCCAACAGCTTGCCCTAAGATATAGCGAGGAGAAAAAGGCTTATATGCAAAAACTTTGATGAATTTTGGGTCAAAATTGATCTTGAGTGAAAATTTTTGATGTTTTTTAAAAAAAGTGTCACAAATTATTATTAGTTCCAAGGCAAGACAAATGCAGTACTAAATGGTGTTTAAAATATCTTCTTTTGTCAAAGAAAGAACTCAAATCAGTTTTGTTCAAAAGGACCATCAGCAGACCTGAACATAAAACATCTTTATTGCCTGTGCATGCAGCTCTGTGCCCAATCAGCAAGCCTTTAATTAAAAGTTAGAAGTTCCAGTTTGGGTGAAAAAAAGTCTTGAAGAATCTTGTACGGTTGGCATAAGCTGAACTCGTTGTTTATAAAACAGTCAGTTTCCCATTATTGCATGTAGAAGTCTGTGTTCCTTCCATCAGACCAGCGAGCCGGCTCTGCTCTGCGCGGGCACCATGACTGGTACGGCACCCATTCGCTCCAGTGTCGCCTGGCTAACAGCATATGAGTGTGTTTGTGTGTGTGCAAGCTGGGCACTGTGAGTTGTGGGCACTGCTCCGTTACTGCGGGGCATGACCACTAGAGTCTTTGGCGAGGGCAGTGTGTGGTTGCCGTTGGCAACAGTGTGGCGTGTGTCAGTACCGTTGTAGCGTGGATATGATCCGCTAGGGTAGCTAGGTTTGGGGTTGTGCCAGTAGCGACTGTTGTAAGTGTTGGTGGACGTTAACGTGTCGTTTTCAGAGGAGGATGCATCCCCTTGGAAGGCCTTGACCGACGAAGAGCGCTTCGGAGGAAGATCGTCCTCCCTGCAGAGACAATTACGAGATGATTAGAGTCACAACGTTTCGAAAATATGACGCACCTTTTGCTGGAACAAGTAGAGAATTGCATTTGGATATTAACTCAGGATTTCTTTGGAATTAAGAATTCCAAGATGCCAACATTTAGGTGCTAATGTGGAATTCTGCTATGTTAACTTTGGGGAGCCACCTCAGCACCCCAGGAGGTCATTTTTGGAATTTCCAACTGTTATAACAATTCTGAATGACACCTCAGAACTCCTTGGTGTACTCTCTCAGAATTTAAATACCTCATCTTTTGCAGACTTGGAAAACCAGAACGATAACTCGAAAATCTGTTGAGCGATCTTGAAGGTGCCAACATGGAAGTCCAGGATTATACCATTGAAGCATCAGCTTGTAATTCGTGGATTATCAACTTTGGGTGATAACTCAGAATTCCAAGATGTCAACTTTGGGGTGTCAACATGGAATTGCAAGATTGGCAGTTCGTAAATCCAGGATGTCGTTTTTGGTGTCAACCCAAATTTGAAGATGTCACCTCAGAGTACAGATGCCAAATTTCAGAAAAACAACTGATAATTCTTAAAATGTAAAGTAGTAGGAATTTTAGGGAGCAATTTGTAATTCCAGGCTGCTAGCCTGGAAAGTAACATGACAGAAACTTAGAAGTCCTAAACCCTATTTGGACAGGACTAGTTTCACAAGGGTTTGTTAGAGAAATGCCTTTCTCAGACGAACTTTGTGTTTTTAATTCTGTCCGAATCGGCAATGTCTGTTTTTTACTCCAACGATTCCGTGGCAAAAGACCTACTGTTTTTCAGCAAACTCTGCGTTCATCTGACAAATCAAATACCGTCCGAATGCAGATGTTTGAGATTGAGGAAAATGTTCTTGTGTGTTTTGAAAAACGTGAACTTGCCGTACAATCTCTGGTGCAACAAAATTCAAGTTTGGATCACAACAATGGATAAGGATGAAACTCTTCGATTTAAAAAGAAAAATTAACAAGAAGAGCTAAACTTAGATGAATGTAATCATAAGATTATTTTCATTTCAGCGGCCATTATGCTAAACATTATGTATTCAAATGGATTTCTTAAAAAACATTACAGTTCACAGGATCTGATCACATGATCGTGAACACCAATCAAGAGATAGCAAGCCCTAACTTTTATCTCTGTAAATGTCATAGACTTGTAAATCCAGCCTGAATGGGTACATGCCATGGCAGACATCATCTGAGAAGATTTCTTTTTTTATTTTTATTTTCAATCCTGTATTCAGCCCAGGTATTGTTAATATCTTTATTATGTTTACGTTGGAAATTGACCCTTCTTTGGCCTCCACCTTGTGTGTATAATACAGTAGAAAGTTCGGCTGAGAGTTGATTATCCCTTAAATTATAGATGTTATTGCAACCATTATAGTAAGTATTAGCACTATTCATGAGCCATTTCACCTAATATGTCCAATTCATTTCCATGGGACTTTATATGTATAAATAAGCATTAAAATTGTATTACTGAGAAGATTTCTAACTCAAACGTCGTCAGTAAAACTAGTCCCGTCTGAATAATGCTTTTGATTAGATTTTATCTTGATGCTCAGTTGATACCTGATCTCATTGGGGATCTCATCCTCCTCATACTTTCTCTTCTTCCTCCAGTAGAAGAGAGTGAAGACAAGAAGAGAGGAGCAGATGATAAGAGCCAGAACTCCAGTGACAACCAGACCTGCAACTACGCCCACGCTCTGAGACTGTGCTGGAGGGACAGAGAGAGAAATTGTGTAACTGTTACAAAAACTGTTTTTTGTAAAAAAGGATATCATAGTTCATAGCAGTGCGCAACTATTTTTTTTTATGTTGAAGTAATGTTTTCAATACAAGATAAACATGATTATTTTTCTAGCAGGGCTCTGGTGTTTGCGTCGAACAGCACAGATGTGTGTTACATACGTATGAGAACCTGCAGGTTGAGGACACACGTGCTCTTGCCGATGGCGTTTGAAGCCGTGCACTGGTAGAGTCCTGAGGTACTAGCGCTGATGTTCCTGAGTGTCACTGTACCCTGCATCTGATCTGAAAACATAAACAATAAAATAATAAAAAAAATTATATTCTATTCCAGACACTATAGCACATGCATTATGCGTTAGTTTAGATTACAGAATACGACTATGTGTAATAGACGACCAGATCTAAAAAAAAAAATCCATGAGATGTTCACACACTGTAAAACCCACTTTCCCCACTGAAATAGAGAATCAATGACTACCTGCCATGAAATGGAAGTTAACCATTTTATAATTGACATGTGCTTCTCCGAGACTAGAAAGGAACATACGAACAAAACAAATCTTTAGGAGCTTCTGAAAAGTCTAGTTTCATCAAGTGGTAAAACATATGTAGAATCAGGGATTCAAACTGAATAAAACACTGAAACCAAGTTACATACAGTGGTGTAAAGAGTACTGGAATGTGATACTCAAGTAAAAGTATCATTACTTGCCAAAAAAGTAAAGGAAGAAGAGTAAAAGTATCTGTTCTAAATATGACTCAAAGTACGAGCTCTTGTAAAACATCAGAGCCATTTCCTTAGGGGTGTTTCTAAGCAAGATAGAAACAGAGAAGTGGTAAAGAGACAGAAAGAGAAGAAAGAATCAGTTAGAAAAAGCAAAGAGAAAGTGAGAGGGAGAAAAAAGAGGAGAGAAAAAAGGAGAGCATGAAAGAAATAAAACTGATACCATGAAAAAAGAGAGTGAGCTAGAGAAAAAAGAATGGAGAGACAAAAGAAAAGAGAGAGAAAGAGAGAGTGAAATAGAAGAAAGACTGATAGATTGAAAAGACAGAGGAAATGAGAGACAGAAAGAGTGAGAGAGACAGGAGAATGAGAGAGAGTAAAAGTAAAGAGAGATATAGAAAGAGAAAAAAGAGCAAAGAAAAAGGAAAAAAAATGTAATGAAAGAGAGAAGAAAATAGAGAGGAGCAAAAGTGAAATAGAGAGGAGAGAAAAGTGAAAAGTGCAAAACAGTAGAACGTGTTTCCCATTGAGTCCGCAGTGGGATTTTCCTTCTGAATGATGTGATTACTGTGATCTGCCTCTAGATGTCAGTGTGTCTCCAGTTTTCTCTTTGTTGCTGTTAAAAAAACTTGATCTGGATCTCATTGCTCAAAAATCACTTTCAGACCCCAAAAGATGAGCCTTTCAACATTAAATATGAGAATACAACAGCACTCTGTAAAATAAGGCTACAGTAGTTTTTTAAAGTTCTAATCAACCTTAAACAAGATTTGTTCTTATTTTTGCAAATGCATTAACTAAAGATTTTTTAGATTATTTAATTCTATGTTAGACCGTTTTTATTTATTTAGAGTGGACAAATATAAATTGTAATATATATATTTGAATAAAACAGACAAGAACAAATGGAAAAAATGGAACAAGACTTTATCAAATAATTAATTAATATTTTTGTTATTGTATTTTAAAATATCATTTCAAATGTATTTATTGTTGTAAGTTAATATGTAAAAATTAAACATTGATGATTTTACATTTCAATCGATAATACTTTTTATGTTAACAGTTTCTGAAAGAATGCGGCTGGTATAGATTGTTCCAAACATCTTGGAGAACTAACCCTGTGGATGTAGCTTTCTCACATCCTTCTGTCTCTTTGTGTAATCTCGATGACGTCTCATCACTTCCAGTGCTCCCTGCTCTTCTTTACACTGAAGATCGTTCCTAATGACTTTGGCTGTATTTTTGGGTCGTTGTCTTACTGCAGAGTAAACTTGGGGGCAATCATACGTCTCCCTGATGGTATTGCACGATGGACAACTATCTGCCTGTATTCCTCAGCATTTGTCAAATCTTCTACTCTATTTGCAGAATAGTAGCCCAAAAATTCAAGGAACCTCCACCATGCTTCATTGTCAGCTACAGACACTCATTATTGAGCTGCCGTCTATAAGTGAAATCAGTCCAGAGCACCTGCTGCCATTTTTCTGCAACCACATTGTATGTTTTCACGCATAAATGAATTTCCTGGCCTTGTTCCCACATTTGAGGCTTTTAGCTGCAACTATTCTTTCTGAACGTGCCCGTTCTGAACTCATTGCACTGCTGGACATTCAAAGGGTAAAAAGCTTAATGTAGCTTGCATCTGCTGCACAAGTTTCCTTGGCTGACTGCTGCATTTACGATCTTGACGTCTGCTATGCTGCTCATTCTCGCCATGACAAAAAACGTTCTTTCTCAACTTTATCTTGGTAGCAGATTTTAGATGTTTGTCACTCAGTTTTAAGCCTCCTACACAGCTGTTTCTGTTTCAGATTGGGTTTCCACTTACATGTGAGATTGATGATCATTAGCACCTGTTTGGTATAATTAGATGATCACTTGACTACAATGCTATAAAATCTCTGTCCTTGTGCAAGTGTTCCCATTAGAATTCATGCTGGTTTGAAGGTTTGATTGATTTAGATTTAGATTTTTCTCTGAACATTTATAAAATAAAATAATCATTTATAAATCTTAATGCATTCTTTGGATGCAGCATTTTTTACACCTACCTTTTGCATAGTACTGTGTTTTTTAAAATATGGTTTACCTGTATTTAACGATGACGTTTCTCTTTGGATACTCAACCAACCTTTATTGCCACCACAGTAGAGAAAACCCTTCCAGATTTTCTTTTCCCAGAGTGTGGAAGGGTGTGCTCAAGGTCAAGTACTGGGACCATCACAAATTGATTTATTGTTAATAATTTAATCGAATCAGGAGCTGGTCCGTGTGTTTTCCGTAGCCCTATTCTACAGAGGCGTGGTATGGAAAAAGAGAGGGTCATTTCACCTTCACAAAAACACACAGAAACACATGTCTGGAGTGATCCGGGGCGGGCACAGCTAAGGCCACAGCACAGATTATAGATTTTCAAATTTACCGGAGAATGTGGGGCAAAACGGAATGCCCACAGCCAGGAGTTTAGTACCTTGCATGGCATTGAGAGGCAGTTTGGGCACAGACTCCAGCTTCTCCCAGGCATAACTGGGTGACGGGATGCCCTCGTCCGAACCACACAACAGCATCACATCACTGCCGGCCTCCAAAGACCCTTGTACCCGGCAGGAGGGGGAAGAGGGGGGAACTAGAGAAAAAGAGGGATTAACAATCACATTTAGTCAACTCCCGGGCATTAGGACCCAAATAGAACCATCTTAGTACTGGGATTCTATTTTTAATACTATACAGTAATATATCAATCCTTTTATGGAACCCCCTAACTAAAATTGACTCTAGTTTCTCACAAGGACCCAAATTCTTAAACCACCGCCACATTAGTTATCATTAGAACTCGATTACTGCTCTTAAACTACCGTGTCCTCTGCATTATACTGGAGCATAATACCATCATGCAATGGTCTCTCCATTATTCTACTGGGCATCGAGACCTGACTTGGTACCAACCATGCTGATGATATAACTGTGTGTCTCACCCAGCACTGTGAGGCCAATGACCCCAATGTTTCTCCCTCCTCGGTCGGGCAGGTTGTTGACCAGGCACTGATACGTCCCTGTGTCTGAGAGCTGCGTGTTGTTGATGAAGATGGAGGCAGTGGTGCTTGGCATCATGGACAGAAAACCCACTCGCCCGGTCATGTGACCAGCCAAACTGAAGACTTGCCCACCTTGGTAAATGATCACCTGACAGGAAACAGAAAGAAGCGTTCATTCAAATGATTTCTCTCATCAAATTGAACATTTTAAAGTTTCATTGTGAACCAAAGGACCTTTTCCTAACAGCATTTCTGACTTCATATTTGTGTCAATTGTTATGATATTTTTGAGATTACAGCATGCAAGTTATTTATTATTTTTGTTTGAGGAAGAGTTTAACGTCCACCACTCGGAGCCAGTCTTGTTCACTACCAAACACTGATCTTCTACTCAGAGCAACTCTCAAGCAAATGAACAGGCAGCGCTTCAACTGAGATCAATCAAAAGCAGCCTCGAGGCTTCACTACGTGTGTCTGTGTGTGTTTGTGAGTGAGATGAGCTGTGTAACAGGAAATGCTGAGAGTGATGGATAGTTGTAGATGACAGAAAGAAAGTGAGTGTTCATCATGATTTAAACAAGAAACAAATCAATAGAGAATCTAAGACTCTTGATGACAGACCAAACTGTGCTAATTGAACACATATGGCAAAAAATGTCAAATTTTGTGAAAAAAAAAAAACACTTCTGCACAACTACAGGTCTGAAATTCGAAACTTTTGTTGCAAAGATTATTTCTTACACGAACAAACCTTGCACACCACTTATTGTTGAATCCAGGATATAAAGTTAGCAAAGAACGCACAAACATTTAACTAAAAGGTCATCTTCAAGCAGTGATGAGGCTTTTAGTGATTTGTACCTCTGTGACTCTGAGGCCGTGTGGAAAGGAAGGATGTTATTGCTGGATGTCTGCGACTCAGTTTTATGCCCTGGTTAGAAAACATGCATAATAAAACATCCACAAAAATCCATAAACCATTGGATTCTGAAGAGAGAGTGGCTGCTTGACTGGGATAGTGGCAAAAAAAACAATATCTCCAGATGGAAAAATTTAAATTTTTTTAGAACACGCACCAACTGACAACAGACACAAAGTAAAGGCCTCTAGACACAGATTCGAATTGAGATCTTCCACTGGGGTCAAGGAAATATTGATACAATTACACTTCCTGCCTGAAGATGGCATTTGCGGTCTAACAGACGCACTCCCCATCAAACAGGGAAACAGGAAAGAAGAAGATGACGACAGAGAAGAAATCAAAGAATACATACAAAAAAAATCATGGATGCCGAGAGGTTTACTCTGTTGGTAGCTGGGAGCTGTTTGGCAAAAATTTGAGTAATTTGAAAATGTGGGATGAGCACCAGCGAGCGGCTCACATCATCAAAAAAGCCAGTTTTCATTGGCCATTCTCCTTGTAAAAACAGATCCGATATGGCAGTCCAAGTCTTTTTCATTGGCACAACTCGTTCGGTCAGATGTGTGAGCCCCATTGGCGCTCATGGTTTCCGATAAAGGCACATTTTGTCGAATCAAAAATTCTGATTGGTGTGTAGAGGACTTAAAACTTTCATTATTATCTTGAAAATGTTTCTAATTTTAGACCAAGACCAAATCTAAAAAAAATCAAGTACTTACAAATCTGACTTAAAATAAAGATATGTAAGTATTGCAGAAACGCCCATATATATATATATAAATAAATGTGACCATTTCGCATTTTGATTTGATACTTGTTTTTATGGTTTTAATTAGACCCAATTTCCATTTTGATTAGATTAGATTCAAATCGATAAAGATTAGCTATAAATATTTAATTTAAAATGTTACTTTTGCAGACACAGGATCCATATTTTGACGTAAATTCTGGTAACTCAAACAGATTTACATTAATAATAGGGGCACACAATTGTTTATTTTAAGCAACTTTTATTTTAACGAGAGGTGAACATTAATATCCTTTTATGTGAAGCACGTTCATTAACCTTAACTCCTATAATGATACTGTAATTATAACAGTTCGCCTGCTATTGCTGTCAGAAAAAACAAAACTTAAATAATCTGGCAAATATTTATCTGTATGTTATAAATGCTCAGAATAGTGTGTAGTAACAAGAATTTCCATCAAGTTTCTTTTTAAAAACATCTATATTTTGTTTATAAATTATGCACAGCCACAAGATTTAGAAAAATGACACTATATATTGCAAAACATTATTGTAATAAAGCTGGGAATATACCCTGTGAAAACAAACACATGAGTGTGATTGACACGGTTGCATGGCCCCTGCCTGCTACTGCTGCTGTTTGTGTTCCATAAAACTCACAGGGGCTCTCCTCACTCTTGATGATTGTATAAACATCTTCTTCCACTATTTACAAGTGTTTTGGCACTGAAGTTGAACACTTTAGTGTTCCAAAAATGGCGGTAGAATGCGAGGAAATAAGGAAGAAAAGACGCACTTCATGCATGAAGTCACAACATATAACACGGTAAAAAACAATACAATGTCAAACTAATAAACCTCTTACTATTTCTGAGACAATGCTTATATATACAGTATAAATATAATATTTACTCTGAAATCTCAGCTAAAACATCGCTACAGTATTGCTAACACAATCACTCATCTGTCACTACTCTCCTACGCTCCACAAACTTCCCACCCCTGGCACACACACACAATGTAGTCATTACCATAATAAATGTAATCTCACTCAAATGGTCTTCAGAATTGTTGAGGTTTTTTTTTATTTTTTGCTCACACCACCAGAGCATGTCATTATGTTGTCGCCGGCGACAGGTTCGGTGTTAAAGGGTTAAGAACTGATTCAGGATTTCCCAAAACAATATTGTTGTGTTAAACTGAAGAACAATCAAAATGCAGAATCAATATTTTTTACCCAGCCCCAGCAAAAATCTGAAATAATCTTCAGAGCAATGACCAGTTTAAGAACTATTTGAATACAAACTCCTGCGCATCTTGTTCCTGCAATGAACAGAGAGGATTTGAGGAGGAAGCTGAATCTAGGGACAGACCCCTTGTGGAGCAACTGTGTGAGTTAATCTAGGGCTGAACACAACAGATTAAAGTGAACACAGGCGAATGTGAAGAGATGGAGATCTGATCATCCGCCGACAACATCAGTCTTTAGAATAAGCTACACATATGCTGAAAACACCATGAAATAAATCCTCAAATCACTGCATGGAATACAAAAGGCCATGCCCACATGTGCGTGGGTATTTTCTTTCATTCATCACTTCACTGCATTATGCTGCATTGTCATGGAAAATGAAGTGCTTCCAAGAGCATTCGAATCCAACAGGTGGTGATATATAACCTAAAACAGAACCTAGTCATTCTGGCCAATCGAGAATAAGCTATGGTCAAACCAGCATTTCCAATATTGCTTATCTAAGGACTTTGCTTTGCTAATTTGTACCAGCCTCTTTCCCGTCATTTCTAGAAATAAATCGTCCACAAACTACGCCTCGCAACCAAACACACATGAGAAGTGACTTAACACGAGGTCACGTGTACAAGACTGGGGTGCAAGAATGGGATTATCATTTTTTCATTCATATTTTGTCTTTGTTAAATCTGGTCATAATTCATAACAATGCCATTTTTAATGGAGACTCCCAAAACCAAATAATGAACCAAAGTCACCATAACGTTTTTTTTTACACCTAACCTCCTGTTTTCCCAACACCAGAGTCTTTTTTTCATTCAAGTGTGTATTCTGCACAATACAAGTCTATGGAAAAAACACAAACTTTAAAAATGATTTCCTCAGAAATTGTTATTTACACAAACGGCTTTAATGATTTTCAAAAGTTAAATTGTACTTACATTTTTTTTTTGTTTTGTGTGGCTCACAAAGACTCAATTTTCCCCTAATAAAACAAGTCGGGACCATGTGATTGACAGCAACACTGAACAAAGCTGACTTACCGCTGTCAACACAACATGAAAAAGATCATTACGCTGACAATAATGAAATTCAGAGAAGTAAATGTAGCTTTAAATATTGTAACTAAAAAAAACTGCAAATAGCATATTTTAAACTATCTTTCAAAAAAAAAAAAGCACGGTGTAAACCCAAGGAACATGAGAGATATCAGTTAACAATAGTGTTTTTATTACTGTTGGAGTTCACTATCTGTGTCTGATAAACGTTAGATGATCCGTTATTACAGACAGGCTGATGATATGATTTTCATAGCCACGATCACCTCTTTTAAGAAAAATGTTCTTAAATGCCGCATTCACCAGCCCAATAATGAAATACTAAAAGGATAACTTTCTTTCATGTTTTCTGTTTTTAACCATGATATGATGTCTTGCCGTAAAGTGTCTTCATCACGACACGTAATCTGTGATGTTTTGCGAATCATACAATTCGGATTGTGTATCGACAGTATATAACTGCCTGTGAGGGGGGCGTGTGCGAGCCAGACTCGAGGCGGATGTCCCGTGTGCGTATGCGCACTCTTTCTCTGTCAATAGCGACGACCACGTTACGCTCTTCGTTGTCTCATATTAGCCTAACAATTCCCAGCTCTTCCATGCCTTGTCACCTCAAAACAAGGACCTAACACCATTCTTCTGTTGATCTAGCACAGATTAAAGGACTAAAAGAGGGCTGATTGGACCAGTGGGTTCAAGAGAAAAGGAACATCTCACATGGCCTGCACTCTCATTTGATTTCTTACTTAAAACTGATCACTCTGATCTGTGTTCAGTGAAGGTTCAGCCCCTCTGTGCCGTTCTTTCGTCCCCGCAACAGCTGGAGGACCACATTCTGACTAACTGCAGTCCGAGAGCACACGTTTCAGTTTCACTGTCCAGCCCCTGTAGCTCTGTTGAGTGGCAAATGATGCTAATGAGGAAATGATGTAAAAGTTGAGAGCACGTGTATGCGCAGGGGGTGTATTTATGCTGTGCGTGTGTAATGAGCAGCTGTTGTGTCCCGGCCAGTGCTGCTCTGGGTTAATTAGTGCAGAAGGTTCATTTGTTGTGCGTGTTAGGTTGAAACAGTGGGGGGCAGGTGCGTGTTTGTGACAGAGATGGAGAGATAGATTGCTGAGGGGTCGCAGAGCTACAGAGAGGTGAATCGTATACCTGTGTTTGAATTCAAGACACAATGTGTGTACATGAAAGTGTTTGCTTGTTTCCTGATGAACTTCACGGGGATGAAACAGAAAGAGAGAGAGAGAGAATTCGGATGATGTGAGAGAGGGTAGCAGGTGATGGGGCTGTGTCCTGCAGTCGTTGATGAGGGTAAATGAGCCGTAATGAAGGACGAGGCGATGAACCTGCGCTCAGCAGTTGATGCTTTAACAAAAGGCAGGAGCATCAAAACTAGTGCTGAAAAACATGTGCCACGTTACCCAGCGGACAGCTCCGGTGCATGAGCTGCTGCCTCTTAAGCTTCTGTTAAACAAATATTAACACGTAACTCTATTGTACCCTTGAGGTATATTGACCTTAAAACCAGTCAAAAGAGTCTCAAAGAAACCAGTGCAGTAGTGTCTCATTACCTGTGCGCATATAATTTACAGTGCAAACAGTGTTTTATGGGCAAAGGGGTTGTGGTCTCTCTCTGACCTTCATTTTTACTCTACAGAGATTTCTTCTGGTGCTGTGACAATGATATATTTTGTTTTCTTTTAACTTGCAAAAACATTTCAGCGGTGTGTAAACATGGTGTGTTTGCACAATGACTAAAGCATGTTTTTTACAGTCATTATTTGGCATTTGTGAACATTTGAAAGACGTTTTAAACACCACTTCTGGTGCCGTGACCCGGGTTTTCTTTACAGTTTTCTGGTTAATGTGGTGGCTTGACTCTAGAGGGTGTCCACCTGCTCTGGCTGATTGGCATTGGCCAGCGGTGTGACCATCCAGATGATGTAGAGGTTGTTGAGAGCGGCGCTGGTGCTGAATGAGCACGGCAGGATGGCAGCTTGACCTCTGGCCACCTGGACACTGCTCTGACTGACTGTTACCTCCAGAGCAAACACACCACACACTGCAGGACGAAACACAACACAAGCACAGGAGTCAATGCAGTGCATTATACAAAACAAGAAAGCTATAGGAGTTTATGCAGAATAATCTAAATAATCTCTGGTTTCACATCAGTGGAGGACGATTGATGGCGGAATTTCTAGTATCATAAATCATATGGCAGTTAAAGAACTGTGCATATAATGACTATTGTGTCTTGATTAGTATAAGACATTTCTGAAAGTGCAAACGCAGGAAGTTAAAGGAAACCAGCATACGCAGAATCTACACTTGATGAAAAGTTTAACTTGAAACCCAAAAAACCCAAAAGAAAAAAATAGCTGAAATGGAGGCTCACATTCAGTTTGTGTTGGTTAAACAGAATCAGAAAGTGAACAGAAGCACATTCATGCTTGTGTTTGCCTGAGCTCAACACATTAAACCTCTGAATGTGGGTCAGCTCCTCTGAGAAACTGAGCCTGCAAACCGACTCATTAGCATCAAACGCAATTAAACATATAGCATTTATAAAACATCACTGCACCAGGTGAACAGACATGCATTACAAACTTTACTGCAAAGTTACACCCACCCGGATGCACAAAAACAAGAGAAAAATATGACTTTTTATCACATGAGACATTTCTACAAATCCATGACTAAAGTCGACAAAATACACCAGTAAATAATGGCTTTCATTCATTGTAGATGTGGGCTCGCAAGAGTTAGTCAAATATTACAATTAATACTTTATTTATTATTGTAAATGTACAAAAAAAACCTCAACATAATCTTAATTCCAGAAAAACTGTACTAACTAATAACATTAATACAAACAGAAATGGTTTGCTTTCATTTAATAAATCTGTTAAGGTTATATTTCAGGGCTTGTATGCCTTTCTTAGAAGGGAAAGATCATTGGAGAGATATAGGGGAGAAGGCTCGGCCAGGGTTGGGTCAAAACACTAACGGCAGATACATATGATTGTTGAGATTTCAGCACCTCTGACTGATCTTAATTTTAATTTAAGTCTGAATTCTCTTCAGAAATCATTTATGTAGTTCATAACATTTTTCATATTTAGAGTTATTATCCAAAATTATTTGTATTAGACAAAAAATATGCTCTAATAAATTATCTTAAAAAAATTTTTGTGACAA
The DNA here is from genome assembly GCA_007224835.1 of Danionella cerebrum. NCBI lineage: Eukaryota > Metazoa > Chordata > Actinopteri > Cypriniformes > Danionidae > Danionella > Danionella cerebrum. The sequence goes on along the minus strand of SRMA01024796.1, from coordinate 42,117 downwards.
TGCTTGACTTCATTTGTTTTAGCATATTTTTCATTACGTTAAACAATAATTTCACAACAAACCTGAAATTGTAAAATTCAATGTACAATTCAGAGTAGTAAGTTTTGACAATTTTTACAACAAAATCAGTTTTTATGTTTTATAACAAAAATCAAAATTGTTTAGACAAAGTAAAAATTTTAAGCCAAAACAATGTGAAAATTGTATAAAAATAACAGGTGAACCTCTCCTAAACCCTATACACTGTTCCAAGCACTTTTTGTTCCATTGTGTCTTTGAAAAACACAAGCCGTGTCACAGGTCTTGTACTTCCTTTGCCTTCTTTCCATCAGATTTGGTGTTTGTAAACTGAAACTGAAAGACGATCTTATATCATATAGCCATCATATAGCTACAAACCTTTTAAAAAAACGTACCATTGTATCAAAATTAAACAATCGGTGGTTCACCTCATTCCTACTTAATTTAAAACAAACCTCTGACTAGCAAACGCACCGGTGCATTAATTAATATGGATTAATGTATTTCGCATTGCACTAATGATAACAACTTCTTAATCAAAACAAAAAATTGGAAGAAAATTTTATTGGGCTAAAATGTTTCAATGCAATCTCAACACAGATATGCTACAGTTAAACACACGATACACATGATTAAACCATGTCCAACACTATTTTTAGCCAGTTTAAATTTAGATTTATCATTACATTCGAATGACATCAATAACATTGCTAGTGGTGAGCAATTCATTATAAGATGCAGACTTGTAACAAATGTTATGATTTATTTTTGGCAACTTTTGCTCTATATTTAATGCCATTCACTATCTGATTATTAGCTTTGATAAAGAAACTCTTTCCTGAATGTGATTACATTAGCATCTGCATGAGCCGCACAATGTTTCTAATTGAACTAGATGAGCAAGCTTGTGTTCCCCAGGCTTCCTTAACACAATATCACATGATTAGCATCCGGCCAATCATGTGGGAGAAAATCAGACGCTTGCCAGCTGTGCAGGAGACGAGATGGTGCTTGAAAATTCAGACAGAATGTTTCAGAACAACACAAAGGTTTGTTTGAGCCATGGAAAAAAGGAGGGTAACACCCCGTCTGGACAACAAACAGGTCTAATGTGTTGCACAGAACAGAATAATGAACACGACACACGGGACGGTGAGCAGAAACCAGAGTGCGAATGGAGAGGATGCATTTTATTGTATTGAAATCAAGGTGTAAATACATGCAGCTCTGAATGAATGCAGTTCACAGATCTTAATTAGAGCCCAGATTTGGGAATTCACAAAATTTTCCTCACACGTGACTATTGTTAGCACCGTTCTTGATCATTGCTTCTTTTTCACACTCGGCCAAGTGTAAGATGTGCTCTACCCATCAGAAACAAAACCTATAGTATAGTACTTTATGATAGTGTATAGAAGCATGTTAGATACAGACTAATAAAATACGAAGAAAGGTGCACAAGAAAAAAAAGGATTAAATGTAGTCGATAGAAAAGTGAATTAGGAACATTGATGCTAAAATTGAGCCAATATTAGGGACTGAGAATATGTTAATGTAGATTGAAGAAAACATACATAAACATACATAAAGGAGAGATAAATATACCATAAGATGCAGACAAAATGTGGGCTGTTAAAAACTAAAACAAAGATAAAATATAACTGCAAGCATAATACAGGGCAAACCGTGAGCAAAAACAGCATCGAACAGAAAAACAAAGATTTATCGATGTGATTCTAAGCATCCTGAAATACAACCCATCAAATTCAAAAGAACATTCATTCATTCATTTTCCATTCCCGCTTATTCCCTTTCGGGGTCACGGGGGTCTGCCGGTGCCTATCTCCGGCACACATTGGGCGAGAGGCGTACACCAGAGTACACCCTGGACAGTTCGCCAGTCTATCGCAGGGCAACATTCACACACACACATGCACACCTAAGGGGTATTTTAGATTAGTCAATTAACCTAACCGCATGTTTTTTCGATTGTGGGGGAAACCGGAGTACCCGGAGGAAACCCATGCAAGCACAGGGAGAACATGCAAACTCCTTCCAGGAAGGTCACCGGCGAGCCTTGAACCGACAACCTTCTACCTGGAAGGCCACAGTGCTACCCACTGCGCCACTGTGCTGCCCTTCAAAAGAACATTCAAGTGGAATTTTATTTCCACAAACCTTGTTGAGCAGACATTCAAACTGACTCTGCATGATGGCCAGAACATATTGAGACTAACTAATGAAATTCAGACAAAAGGCACATTTTTGTATCTCCTGACCACTAGGGGACACTACTGTGCTGAAACTCGGTCATAGTTGTTATAACATATGTTAATGCTAGCAAAAGTTAGTACCATTTCCTCAATGTAACAATATATTTCTACCACAAGGTGGCGCTACAACAAATCCTGTTGGGTACTTTCAGGACATGTTGACAAACATATAAGCAAACTTTTATAAACATATATAGATGCTTTTGCAAATAATGCAATTTTTGACTACATTTTTTTTATATTTTACGATAAACAGATTATATATCTGGTGCATTGGTCTCAATTTGAACATATCTGAAACAAGGCGATTTTTCTAGATCCTGACCACTAGGGGCATTGTGCTGAAACTTGGCATGCAGCCTGGCTATTACAACATCCACCAAGTTTGGTGTTGATATATTAACGCAACACTGAGATATGCCTTATGATCATTTTGGAGAGAATTACGTCTCATTCGTAAAGGCTCTGTCGAATCAACTTGAATTCTTTACCATTTAGTCAGCATGGTAAGAGGATGATCTGGAACAAATTTGGTGAAAATCGTATTATCAGACTAGGAGAAGTTGGCAAAAGTAGTTTTAGATGATCATTCAAAATGGCTAATTGCCATAACATACAATAACAATATGACAATACCATTAAAAGTTATTAGACTAAACAATGGACTAGTGGTGGCGCTATAGTACTTGAGTTAGAGGGTCCAGATAGGGTCAGATTAATCATAATGGCCAATTGTATCAGTGTGCCAAATTTCATAACTTTCCTGCAAGTTCATAGGGCTACCATTGACATGTGGAGAAGGTGGAAGAAGAAGTGGAAGAACAATAAGCAAACCAATGTAAAAAATGTGTGCCTTCGCAGCTTTGCTGCTTGGCTCCTAATAATAAGTCTGGCCAAAGTCATTTCAAGAGTAGATTACAAGATAATCATTTAGTTGTTTGTTAGCCGCTGCCACCCGTGCCGAGGCCTCCTGAGCAAGCTCAGAAAGTTTGATTATAGAGCCGGTTTTAGGATATAGCAGACAACAGACCTTGAATCGTCACTCAACCGTACAGTGTGGCCTACCAAATACACAATCTGATAGACTTGCTGACTGGTTGGTAGATATTTGGCATGCTAAATATCTGGAGCAGTTAGCGAGTCAGAATTGTGCATCTGCTATTACCTGCAGCCAATGAGAGAGCAGCATCTAGGGCAGCAGGTGGTTTTAAGTTAAAAAAGCCTACTTTGTCTAATTGGGCCCAAGATATAAAACACTTTATTTGCGTATACACCAACCCTGGCATGTGGAATATTCATTCATTCATTCATTTTCCAACCCGTTTATTCCCTTTTGGGAGTCACAGGGTGTGGCGGTGCCTGTCTCTAGCGCACAGTGGGCGAGAGGCGAGGGTACACCCTGGACAGGTCACCAGACCATCGCAGGGCAGCAAGTGGAATAGATGACTTAAATTCCAGATTGAACTCTTGAAATATATATTTAGAATAAAACAGCACCACAAAAGGTGTATCAGTGAATCATGAGATGTTCTTGGGTTTTATAAAATGTGTGTAAGTGTGGATTCAGAAAAATGCACATACAGGAAAAAACTTAAACAAAGAAATATGCCTCATCAAAACAACAAAGCCCTTCAGGTCCACACACTTCAGAACCAACATTAGTTTTTCTTTCCATTTCTACATCTTTCACCTGCGCCCTCAAACTACTGCATTGTGCACAGACTGTGTGTTTGGATCCATCTCTCTGTGTGTCACCAGAGAACGAGTGCTCTGACACCCTCTGAGTGTGTGAGCGAGTGTTTGAGGAGAGAAGCTGTTTTTCAATGAGAGTCACATCACTAGCCTGGGGCGAGAGAGAGGGAGTGAGAGAAGCTGCAAAAACAAGCAAGTGCTGCAGCTACCCAAACAATCATTCAGGGAACATTAAACCCAAAATTAAGATTCACGCATCCCTCGCTGATAAAGATTGTCATGCTTCTATTCATTTTACTCATGTATAATATCCTCAAGGTCTACACAGCGACTGACTGAGACAATGAAAACCCAGAGGATCTCAAAATGTCTGAGTTAAATAAAAGTTAAAGCTAAAAATGTACAGAGAAACCAATTAAGACACAAACCAATTTACTCCTGTTCTGACATATATATACTTTACTGCTAGTTACCTGGACCTGACGTCAAACTAATGGTGGGTCACATACAGAAATGTTGCACAAATGTTGGAAATCTCAAACCAACCATCGCGGGTGGCGTCACTGAAAGGAGGAGTTTGTACGAACAAGTCAAAAAACCATTTATTTAATGAGACCTTTAAATATGTATTAAAAAAGTGTTTTGAAATATAATTAAAGTGTTTTTTGTCCTTGGATGTGTTTCAGTCTGTTGTTTGAAGAGTTCAAAAACCAAATTATTCACTTTTCAAAATGCATTTAGGCTCTTTAAATCAGATAAAAATGTAAATTTGTTTGACCCAGTTTTGTCATCATTTTTGTTGTACGCGGTGCTTGTGTTTAGACTAAAGTTTTGTGGTAATAGTTAAAATATTTTTGAAATGTGAAAAATCTAAATTAAATATGGCAACAGCATGTAATGTAGATGAAGTACAATTGCTTTAACGTTTTGTTTAATACAGTAAAATACAGTATTAACACTATTTACAAAAAATGCACAAATCAATCAATAAGTAAGGAATAAAATGTACAACACAAAAATATAAAATCGATAAAACAATTATGCAAACATACACAAAACTAAAATGCACTGTGATTTTAAAAAGCTAATTGAGTGTGTGGTAACTTTGTCAGTATGATGCAAATTCAAACGCTAACCCATGACTTCGAGGTTAAGAGGATGGAAACTTAAATGAGTGACAAACCAAAAAATCAAAAACAGCTATTAATCTTTTGAATACACGTGTAGAACATGAATATTTGAGTACCAATGTCAGACTGAGTCACTGGAGAAAGCTCCTGAGTCCAGCGGGAGGTCTCTCCGCACCTCAGAGGCGAACCAAACCTCATCCTCTGCCAGAATGAGCAATGAAGCTATTTTTATCCTCTCAATATGGCTGCCCTGCCAAGCAACCTGAGAGAGGGGCCAAACGGGACGAGGACGTGTCAGGTAACGGGTGTAAAAGGGAGAGATTGATTCATCAATCATTTATTATTACTCCCCTCGTGTTCCTCAACTGAAACAATTAATCAAATTACTTTAAGATTTTAGCTGCTTCATCGGGAAGCCCTACTGGTGCCGGTCTTCTCTCTGATGTTAATTGATCTTTGTTGTAACACTGCTTTCCTTGAGCATGTGACCTCTCACTTTCTGATTCTGTCTGATTGATTGGTTCTTCCCTCTTGTTCTCTAGTAATCTGCGAATCACCCGACCCTCAATAGTTATGGTATCTTAAGGGCTTCAGCTTTTGATCATTTTAATAGTAGATTCAGTGAAATCGTTGGTCAATCGATTAATCCATTTTGTGATGCTCTGACAGATGTTTAGGCACCTGTTGTGATTTGCGATACCAGATCAAAGGTTTCAAGACAGCCTTTAAAGTGGTCACAAATAAAAACAGACAGCTAGACTAAACAAAGGGGGCACGACTGCAGCGGCCCAGAGAGCTCCAGCTCTTCTTGGCTCTTCTCACTAACTGCTCCCTCATGCGGGTGGTCACAGAAACACATAGACAAGAATAAACTTTTAAATTGCATTTAACTCTATTGAGAGCAAAAATGGAATATGCTGCACATTGCAGAAAAAAAAAACAGAAAGTTACATTAGGACAGAATATATAGCAGCAAAACAAAAAGTTTGTAGAGTTCAGTTGTGAAGAGATGAGACGGACATTTCTCGCACACAATGAACACCATTCGCTTTTATTTGTTAAATAATTCCACAAGTTCTGGCTGCAATCAAACAACTGCACTCGTTTACTGGTCAGCCTGGAGTAAACCTGAAAAGCGCAGCGTTTTTGGGTCCTGGCTCGCCACTCTCCCATTGACAGACAATGGTGCTTTAAATCAGTTTTAAATCAAATGTAGATTACCAATAATGTTTCATATTAAAGGTTATTATAAAAAAATTATAAAGTGGAAGCTGCTGTTCGGAAACAAACGTCAAAGGAAAGACACTGTTGTTTCACACAGGGGTTTCCCCTTTAACTTGTGTAACAGAAAAGCACTTAATAAGTGAATTTCTTTTAGGAAACCATGACACCAACCTTTATTATGATACATTATTAGCAATCTTTAAATCATAAAACTGATTTAAAGCAGTTATGGTGTAATGATGATCAAAGTGTTAGTGCCTTCTACCATTGTCTGTCAATGGGAGAGTGGTGAGGCAGGACCCAGAAGTGCAGTGCGATGTCACAACTTGAAAGATGACTAATGACTCACCTGTGCTCTGCATGTAACCTATCTAAGTGCACACGCACAGCAGTGAATAAACATGCCATGGCTGTGGCGTCCGGGGAGCAGTGGGGGAAACTCTACAACTTAAGGGCATCTTATGTGGAAGAGAGAGACACTCTCCCCACCTCCAACTTCGGATAAAGCTGGGGATCGAACCAGCTACCTTGTGTTAACCAGTCAATCTCGATTTCCTATAGGCCACAACTACACATTGTTTCTCCATATGAAGCATCTCCTCTGTTTTGTACACAACTGCAGCTTAAATTTGAATGTGTTTTGTTCTGGTCCGGTTCTATAGTTTGTTCTGGGGAAATGTTAAGGTGATTAAGAATTTCCGTTCTTGAGGTAGTTTGATTTTGTAGTTTGTCTGACTGGTTGAACTGCATTTGTTTATACACTTATATTTGTTTACACACTTATTCATTGTGACAAACTTGTGACTTCAAGAGGGAAACTGAACATAAAACAAGCCAAATGCCTTTTAACACCTTTCCAGTGCCTGGAAATGACTTAACTGCCATTGCATGTTTCAATGAGTGAACGTGTGGATAGAAATGTGCCTTTCATTTATTTCACTTAGCTATTTAATTCAAGGTGTTTAAAGTGTGAAATTGTGAAACTTGAAGCCGACTTTGCAGAATAATTTGGTTAAAGAGGATTAATGTGGATGTTTAAAGAGCTGATTTATTCTTTTTTTTCTCTCTCTTCAAAAGTAACCTTTAAAATTGATGTAAAAATCTGAGTACATTAGTGATTTTTACAACAAGAACATTTATTTATTTTATATTTTTTATTATTATGTGTAATTTAACATATAATATTTTATTATTTTTATTATTATGTGTAACAAACATACATTCTTGTTGCAAAACCAGACCAGACCATTCTTGACCCAACACCAAGAATGTATGTTTTAAAGGCAAGTCTAAAGGCTTGTCATCGTATGTTGTTTTGATTTCCGATGTTGTCAACCTAAAAACAGTGTTGTTTTTACTCTGATGAGAGTTTCCTTATTTTTCCACAAACGCTCTGTTAGTGTTGATCTCATCTGAACTGGTGTTAAATGCTGACTTTCTGAACCTAAATGCCTTAACTCTGGGACAGAGATGGGAGATCATCTAAGAGTTCTTCAGATTTTAGAATAGTACAAAGTTTCAGTACCTAAGCAGCTTTTAGTCAGTTCCAACAGAAAAAAAATTCCTTCCAACAGTTTTATTTCCTGTTTGTTTTTGTTTTGTCTTATTATGTTTGCCTGGAGTATTCTGAAAAGCTCCTTGAATAAACGTCATTATTACTGAATTGCTAGATTTTATGACCTCATGCTGTGACGTAAACATTTAGAGGAACTGCCCTGAATTCCCTAGAATACATATGACAGTCCCAACACCCGCTAATACAATGATAAAAAAAGTCCCTGCATCAAAAGCTACTGTGTTTCCATTTCATTGTACAACCTCTGTATTTGTTCTTGCGCTTTAAGAACTTGTCTTTTTTGGGGCTAAATTTGGATCTTACAGGGGTTTATTTCTGTATTAGTCTCATGAAATCATCAGCACTTTCCCTCTCTGACCCCAAGGAAACAGTTGCTGACCTCTGCATGACTGAGGTCATGACCCAGTTCAGTTATAGAATGGTTCATTCAAGCTTTTTCATTTAGATGAATCTGTAGTTAAAAGCATAAAAAAAGAAAATAAATGCAATTAACTACTTGTAAAAAAGTTTGGAAATAAATATAAACTAATAAAGTATCTCAAATGATATAACATAAACAAATAAAAACTACATATACACAAATTTCTAAAATACAAATGACTAAAATAAATGTAGATTACAACACAACCTCCAGACTTCGAAATAAAGGAAAACAACAACAAAAAACCCACAAAGTATAACAATGACCCTCTGGTGAAACCAAAATGTTGCTCTAAAAGACATGAAAAGTGTATAGTTTCGGAGTTCTGTGCTTCTTGGTTTCCTGGAGGAATCTAGTGAAGTATTCATGACTACACTGAAAACTCTGTATGCTATAAATGTTATTAATGTGAATCCATTTGAAGCCTGTGATAAAGCTGAATGTGTGCGATGCGCTCTTGGCCGTGCATCAGGGTTTCTAATGAGAGTCTAATAGCAGCATTGCGGAGCGGCATCTCTTTTATATTAAAGAGAAATCCTGCAGTATTAAGACTCAGGCATTAAACTTTGATTTCAGGCCACAGAGAACTTTGCTAAGTATTTGTGCATGCGTTTCCAAGGTTTTATTCATGCTTCAGGTGAAAGTTGCTTGAGTGTTTCCTCAAACATCCCCCAAAGATTCAATTTGATCAATCTCAAGATGGAATGGCTATATCTAGTCTATAAAATATATCTGATTCCTGAAAATCTGTCAAATCTGAATTTATGCATTCATTCGTTTCTTTTGTCAAAAGAGTGATGTAGCTGTTCTAATACAAAGTCTATAATTTGGCGTGTAGCCCACTGAACACAAGTAAACCAATGAACCAATACACCACATTGTCAAAAGTATTCACTCAGAAATGATTTAATTTACAAGATCCCGCCCATGGTGGCATCACCACAGGTAAATAAAATCAAGCAACAAGGCATCCAGACAAAAATCACAGCCCGTCACAACAGACCTGTAGTTCAAGAACATAGCGTAGAGAGTCTTATGGAATGGCTAAACAGCTGTACCCAAGCCAATTACATTCCAAAGTGTTGGATGCAGTGCTTTATAGCAGAATAAAGCTCTATAGCAGAAGAAATATCTTCTCTGGGGTGAGATTCTATAGGTTTGGTGATAGCCAGGAGAGCAGTACTCGTTTAACTGCACCAGGGGTTTCAAACTCGTGGCCTATATCGCGAGCGATAATTTGTGGCCGCCGCCTTGATATGAAAGTTTAAAGATAGTGCGGTTAGTTTCATTTGAATGGAACTTTACAGTGTTGTGTGCGGAGCTGAACGAAACTACCAATCAAGGTAGATTATAAGGCTCTCAGGGTGGGACATCGAATGAGTGAAAGTTACAGCAGCGTTGTAATTCTTCCTTGCCTGGCTGGCTGCCCTGTTACTATGGGGCACATGCCAGCCATAGACTAAAAGACATGAGGCGTGAAGCCAATTCTATCCATTGGATGAACCAGAGGCCACAACACGGAGACAAGGTTCTCACAGACACAAACAAGCACCCCTGAACTTGTGCTCGCTTTAAAACACTTAATTTTTTAACATTATGAGTATCCTTTTCTGCAAAAAAAAAATCAAAGTGATCCTTACGCGACCTTATGAGACTAAGGACACCAGTCCTTCCGTAATAACAGGTAACATGGACCACTTTTAGGGTTGCACCATTAATTGAAGCATCAGCAAAAGGCTTGATTATAACTTCAATACTACAGTGATACCAAGCACAATTATATATATATATATATATTACATTACACACAGACCCAAACATGTCTCTTTCAAAGCATGGAGTGAAGAGAAAGGTTGGTGATGATCACAAACAATTTTAGGAAAAGTGGGAAATGCTGTATTTCTTTGTTGAGCATAGGGGCACTAAGACGTGTCTTATTTGCAAAAAATATTACGAGATTTGAAAACAATGGAAAACACATCTTGGTAGAATGCCCAATTATTACTCCATGAGGAGAAGGTACCTGACTCGACGAGATCTGAAAGAAATCCATGCTAACCCAAAAAGGTTAATAAAACTTTTACTAAGGTCAGACTTGTGCTGGGAATTAGAACTTAAATTGAGAATTTTATGTTAATGTTAAATGTTAATGAGGTTCTAAATAGAAATGTTAGCAAATTTTTTAAAAATAGAGATCAGATATTACAATAAAGATGGCGTCAGGGTTTTAAAAAGATAATAAAGAAAAGAAAGAAAACTATGGAATTTCTATACAACACTTTTATTGTGGAAAATGTGATGCGGCCAAGCCTCACCCAGATTCTGCCTCTACGGTCCTTGGGTTAATTGAGTTTGAGACCCCTGCATGGCACTGTACCAACTGAGCAGTTTTGTGCAAGGGGATTATGATAAGGGATTGTTTTCCTTGAGCTGAAGGACAGTAGGTGGCGCAGTGGGTATGTTCTCCCTATCCTTGCGTGGATTTCCTCTGGGTACTCCGGTTTCCTCCACAATCCCAAAAACATGCGGCTAGGTTAATTGAATAATCTAAATTCCCATTAAGTGTGAATGTGTGAGAGTGTGCTGCCCTGTGATGGACTGGCGACCTGAAAGAATGAATTAATTATTTTGAGGAAAGCCTTCCCAGAAGAGCTGAAGCTGTTATTGCTGCAAAATGTGATCAATTTCAAACGGAACCCTATTCGTTAATAACAGGATGTCACTTCATATGTTCAGGTAAGAGTGTAAGGATATGGCTAAATACAAAGCAGTTATTTGAACAATTTGAGCAATCTATAGAGGAACGGTTCATTTGGTATCTTCGATGTCTACGGCTAATGGCACATGGCTAGCAATCTGTAATTTAGTTCAAACGAACATGTATAAAACATGTATTGTATATAATTTTGAATTATTACTTATTACTGGCCAAATTTGCAGCTGTGTTCATGTTTGTGTCTGTGAAAGCAAATGCAGCAGTGCATCTGTAAGTGTTTAGAGGATTAGCATATTTATCTCATTGTAACTGCTGTACTGCATTGTCTTTGGATTGAAAGACTCGTGTTATCCTGTCTCATCAACATTAGCGATGTGTGTGGTGCTACTGCACTGTGTAATGAGCATTCTTTCTCAGCTTTGATTAATGACGTTCATTTAGCAAACTTGTGTGGTCTGTGGAAGCTGTGCTACATATGAAGACACACTGCAGATTTTGGTGACAAATCAATTAATATTAAGATCAAGTGTTTGGAACAATGTACGTATATTACATTATTACATTACGTAGACTTAGGACAGTACAATTGAACCCCTGACTGTTAAGGATTAGATCATTGGTGTAAAACTGCTCTTGATCCCCGAATGACATCATTAGCTGAACAAGGAGTGTTTCTTCTTGCAAATCCCCACCGACGCTGATGGACAATTCTGTAAAAGTTTGCCACCTGTGCTTTTGAAGACCAAAGCCGACTCAGTTTTTCAGCTTCTGAGGCATTCCCAAAGGAGTGGGAGTTGGATACAGAGCAGTGCCTTCATTTTTAGAATAGAAAATGAACTGGAAAATTATGGCATCTAATGATGTCCTCAAGTGATTTCATGAACATATTAAAAAGAAGCGGACCTAAAATCAACCCCTGGGGCATCTAGGGATGAGGGGCATAGAGGACTCTTTTTCCAAGCACACTGAAGTTGTCAGTAATATTGAGATCTGAAGAGCAGAGAGATCTGAGAAGTAAAGCACAAGGTTGCTTAAATTATCCAGTGTTTCAGTTTTACCGTCCAAACTATGTCGGATATCTGCATGCACACATGTACAAATATTAAGCATACATCATAAAAATGTCCCTGAATCAGTCCAGATAACTTTATTTCATGAACCATTAAGGATAATTCTATCACAAAAAAGACAACTAAATATAAAGCACTTCGCCTTCAGACTCCAATCGGAAACAGAAGAGATCTTCCTCTGCTCATTAAGATTTCTTAACTTTAAAAAAAAAAAAACCATTCAGATGCTTCATAAACTAATGCGCAACTGCTGGAGTCACACAAATGTGTAGAAAGACAGACCAATACACTGAAGACTCCTTTCCATTCAAATACATCAGACAGGTTGTCTTTCATGTCCTCCTCAATCAGAGTTTTATTCATCCACCGCTCCATCTTTTCATCTCTTTATTCCTCTCAAAGCTCTGGGAAGATCAGAACATGCTCATTTCCCAGATTGCCCTCTTCACATTCAGCTTCACTGCTCTGTTTCTAACACAGATGCTGATAGATAGATAGAAAGATAGATCGAGAGATGGATGGAAGGATGGGGAGACATAACTCTCTTCTACAGTGATAAGAAACAACAAAGATACAGACAATGGTGCAGCTAATGTATTCAATCAACCAGTGACCTCATGGAATTAATAGTCTTCAAAATGTGTAGAATTATTTAGGTTTAGATGAAATAGGTTTAGATGAAAGATTTAGATTTTTATAAGAAAATAAAAAAATTAGAAAATTTGTCACAAAGTGCTCGATAAGGAAGCCAAACACTGGATCAGCAGCAGAGATGACACTATTATAAACATTTCAAAATATAAAACTGGAGTTTCTCTTGAAAAGGTTTTTTTTTGGTCATAATTCAGTTTGCAACGTTTTGGTTGAGAGCAAGGTGTATCTTTCCACAGCATTCTGAATGTTTCAAACATCTGGCAGAGGATGCTTGAAGAAAATGGCCATCATTAAAATAAAAACATTATGATAATAACTGACTTCCTTGAACAAGGTGTTTTAATCTGCAGCTGCTTTTACTTATATCTTTATTTTGTAGGGGAGGTAATTGTGAAATAAGCCAACATTCCATGTCAATAAATTCTGTAATGTTCAGCTGTGTTACCAGATAAACAATCATATATTTTTTTTACTAAAATAGAAGGATAACTCAATATTCCAAGATCAACAACAATGTAAACATTTGTTCTAAAGTGTTTTAATTCATAATTTATCACAAATCAGTCACAAAAAAGAGTCCACGTTAGCGCTCCAAGCAAAACATAAAATGTACTGTGTTTGCAATCATAAACCTTTTCTGTTATTTTATTCAGATTATCTGTGGTTTCCACTCCCCCTCAGATATATTACTTCAATTTCTTTTTCATTATTTTTTTGTTTCAAACATTATTTGTGCTTTTATTTGGAACCGATAGGACAGTATGGCGACAGGAAGAGATGTGGGTAGAGGGAGAGGGAAGGTTGGGAAATGATTCGGGATTTGGTGCAGTGTCCACTATAAAACAGGGCCGAACATTAATTTCTATAGTCCCTGATGAAATCTGGTCCCTTTGTGTTCAAAATTGGTCCAAGACAATGGCCCACTTTGCCTAGTCGCGCATGCATTTTGGACACTTGGAGAGATGAAAGCCCCCCTAACTACTGCACTTTAGATCAGATGGTTACATGCAGGATGCATTCATCGATGGTATAAAAAAACACAAGAACACTTGAAAACAATTGAAAATAAGTTATTGAGCAGTGTCGGTTCAACTGAGCAGACTGGTTATGACAAAAAGCTTGAGCTAAAGAGCTACAGATAAAATACATAAAAAAACAGTTTTTACTTGCATCCGTTGAGTATATGTACACATAGCAGAGTGCTGCACACCACTGATAGCAACTTCGTCACATGATTAATGTGAGTCTAAGCTGCTTAGCCTGGTCCCATCTGGATCCACAGTTGACAGCATGACTCATTCAGACCACACCCACTGGGGGCGGGACCTTGGTGATGTGGGTGAGGTTAGTGTAAAAGATAATCCCCTGTAATCCCGTTTCATGCTCTATTACGGCACAGTGGGCTGTTGCATAATTGGTGCAATTCAGCTAGAGACGCTGATCTGACAGCAGGGAAGCATCGCTGTATCATTTCATCAGGTGCTTTTGCCAGGGATTATGGGTAATGATACTAAAGGATGGGGTAATAACCTAGCTCCTTTCGCATGTCTGCTGTCTCCTAGTCTCTATACATACCCTAGATGTAATCATCTCTGGGGTCCTGTACCCCTACTCTCTAGAACAATAATCCGGCTGATCTTCAAAATCGTCCTGACATTTTGAGTTTTAAAACTGTAATGTTTAAACCCATCTACTGTCTTTAAATAGTGTTCTATTGTTTCAATTGGTGTGTTTTTACTGTATTTTATTTGTTGCTTACTCTGTATGGTGTCCTTGAGTTGCAGGAAAGTTGGCTTTAAATAAAATGTATTATTACTATTTTTATTTTTGAGTGTTTGAATTATTAATTTTTTTAAATTAATTTTAAGTATTTTAGCAACCTTTTGGTTATTTTACCAGCAGTTGACAGTGTAAAATAATAGGGGTGTAGAAATTAATCGTGGCACAATATATTGCAATACAAAATTGATCTGGTGGAGTTACTGGGAGATATTGTCAAGGAGCTGAAGTGTATTTGCTTCTTTGAGTGATGGTGCTGCTAGTAACTTCTTTACGTTTTGACTTCATTTTGCTTTATTTATATTTAACAGGAGACAATAGTCCTTTAATCACATTTTAAACGAGGAACATTATAAAACAAGCCCTCTCATTAAATGAGACTAATTAATGCACCGTTAGTGCTTGCCCCCCTAGTGGATGGATATTAAATGCTCTAGTACAAATCAAACTAGACCCTTCATAGCGTAGCTGTCTAAGATCTGTCATCTGTAATATATATGGCCTCATTGTTATCCTGCATAGTTCATTAACTGTGTGTATGTATATTTATACATGTATATATGTGTGTAGATATGTACAAACTGCAAAAACTGCACAGCACGAACTGTAACAAGCTGATATGGTATGTTCAGGTAGGTATTTCTTCCCCTTCTGAATCTTTCCCCCATCAACTACATTTCTCATCCACTCCCCTCTTTTATTTTAACACCCTCCTGTCCTGATGTAATTAATGCAAACTGGGCCATGGGAAAAAAATTGTTATTGTTATATAAATGGTTTAAATTAGTGCTGTAAAATATTGTGACATACCATATCATGGACAAAATATTGTAATATGTATCATGTTGAGAGCAGATCATTACACCCCTATTAAAAAAGGATGAACAGAAATGTAACACTAACTAAATTAAAATCAGAACAAATAGACAAAGGAAATATAGTTGGCTTTCAGAGGGTGAAAATGTAGCTTTGTTTGGTAAAAAATAAAAAATAAAAAAATAAACTCCAGAAGCAAAAACAGTATATTTGACTAAAATAGTGTATTTTTTTAATTACAGTATGCTTTCTTCTGATTGGCTGCTACACGGTTTGGATAGTGTTCATCAACGTTTAATATCATGCCACTAAATAGAAAAGGCAAATATGAAACGGCACAGAAAGCTTGGATTGAGATGCATATGAAATTAATTCCATGTACAATAGTACCTTGAGGTCAGGGACTTAACAAATGTGTGGAAATAAAGCATCTGAGTGATGTTTTAAGTGTGAAAATCATATTGTACTCCACGTTGTTTAATGCCAATAAAATGATGTAAAGCGGAGATGCAATCGAGCATCAACCTCAAAATCAATGGCCTGGAGTCAATTATCTGTTAAATACTTAGCAACACAGCATTCCATCATCTAGGAAGGAGCTGGAGGCTTTAAATGATCCTCATCTGCATTCATAAAAGAGTGATAATAAGAGGATAATCACCTCCGGTTCATCACTCGTCCTCCTCAAGAGTCTCCATTGACTCTGCTCCATATTGAGCTTCCTCAACGTCACTGAAAACGTTACAAAAACCGAACAAAAGTGAACTATGCTGAACAGTTTTCTATGCTGCAATGAATGATGGAATCCAATCGTGAACAGGCTTTTTCATATAAGCAAATTTATGGAAGACGTAATCAAAAGTAGTGCACCTCTCCACCCACATTTCGCCAACTGTAAACCATTTAATTTAGCTATATATGAACATTTAATGGGTAAAAAAAGCTACTTTACACTAAAATCAGTCCTGTCATTGATCAAATATGGACCTTTTGAAATGATTTGCAATTGTTATAACTTACAGTAAACAGCAGCAATGTTATCTACTGTAAAAGCATTTCTGCAGAGTGGCTTTACTGGTGTTTTCTACCACAGAGATCAAGCTCCTCTAAAATCTGCTGGATAATCAAGAAAACGTTCCCTCCGAGGCTTTAATAAAGCAGAGTTTGCTTGCGGCACTTCTGAATATTAATGTCTAGATTCTAAAACTGCCCAAACTCAGCTTAACTAAAGAATGATGAAGGAAAGAAATGAGTTTGTTTTCACATTTCTGACTTTAACAACACACACAGGGTTTTCTCTTGCTGAGATAGTGATTTAATTTATCTACTGTAAAAAGCAGAATATATGCAATTCTGCCAATAGAGGTCACAGTTTCAAGGCAAAAACAATCCTTATTTACATGATGGGTGCTCATGTGTATTAAGCTAATGACCAGGAAGCACTTTCCAAAATTTTTGAACCATCTGAAACTTCGGGTGATCAAAATATTTTCAAAAATAATTTATTTAGAAAATATAAGAACTTCTAATTTTTTTATTTAAATGTGAAATGTTATACAGTTTCTGTGATAAATCTTTTTTTAGGGTTTCCAATTAATTTAGTTCTAATATGTATAATTTTAATGCAAGAATGGTATTAATTCATTCATTTTCAAACCCGCTTATTCCATTTCGGGGTCACGGGGGTCTGCTCTGCACACATCGCACACATCTCCAGCACACATTGGGCGAGAGGCGGAGGTACACCCTGGACAGGTCGCCAGTCCATCACAGGCAAGAATGGGATAGTTTTTAGAATTTTTTTTTTTTTACAAATGTAGCCCAGGTTTAAAAATCACAGGGTTCTAATGGTGCCAGCTCACATTGGCTCACAAAGGCGACACAGACCCTGGGTGGATTGTCACGCCATCAAGGGGCTGGAAATCGGTCCCTTTGTGTCAGAAAGCAATATGCCTTTAATCTCATTTAGAAACAATGGCGTGCTTTGAGTCGGCAACAGTGATCAAGGACAATCTACAGTGCTTTTTAATGCGGAAATTAATAAAGTTAACCATTCCTTTAACAGAATACATCTCTTTCTCAATGCAAACATCTCTAAAAATAGTGAACAATCCAGAGGTGAAACCCTTGCTAAAACATCAGCACAGTCTGAAAGATGCATCGGATGAATTTCTTAAGTGTAGAAGGAAGAGCAGAAGGAACCAAACATCTCAGACTGAACCCAGCGCATGTAATTTTAACCTCGTCTGAGAGATTTCACGCGTTCTCTGTGAAACATCACACTTTTAGGCCTCGGCGGCTGTGTTGTTAATTGGTGTCTGAACAAGATGCAGATTGTGATCTTCATAATCATATTCTCTGAGAACAAACCTCTCTCTCACGTTCAGCAACAGATCACAGAATAAAACACTGGACTAGTGAATCTAGAAAGTCACATGGTCATCCGGAAATGTGCCGCCTCTACTTGGAAAAACACAAATGTTTTCTTTCTCTTTTATTTTGATATGTATGCATAGTGATTTTCCTCATTGTGTTTATTTTAAAGTAGCATGGAGTGTAACTCTCTACTTTAAAATAAACACAATGAGGAAAATCACTATGCATGCATATCAAAATAAAAGAGAAAGAAAAGATTTTCAGATTCCTTTTACTACTTACGTTTGGACTCTTTCTGTAATCTAAACACACATTTCCTTATAATTTCACGATTTTCCCACTAGAGGGTGTGGTTTTAAAATGATTGCAGCTGTATTTGAAAAACTAAAAAGTATAATACCTTTTTCTGGTTGATTTTGGAGACAGCACAGGAAATGCATCACAAACAGGAAACACATCACAACCAGGAAGTAACAAGTTCCTTAAATAGAGAGAGCTCTTTAACTGTGTCCCAGTACAGAAGTGTGAATTCGGAGGATGTATCGCGACCATCCTTCGTGGCCTTTTTTTTAACAGAATCATCACAATAAACACTTATAATTTGTATTTAAATATAAGTAAAGGATTTTTATTAAGGGCACTATTCCTTCATTTAAAGAAGGAATTCTTTAAATGCTGGTAGTGATTTTAAAGCATATTTTTATTTTAAAAACATGATAATAAAAACAGTAACACACAACTAAATGTGAACTAAATACTGGTGTACGAGATATAGGTCGAGGTTAGAATAAAACAACCCAAACCTCAGACCACATCCAGTTTCCCCACCCGTAACTACACACTGCAAGTCTAGATCTAACTCAAACAAAAGAGTCAAAAGAAAAATCACCATTTAAAGGGAGTTTTAAATAGTGATCTTGTGGGAAAGAGACGGCAACAGTGACCTGTGTTTGTTTCTGCTGCACAGTAACAGTGTATTACACACTCAGACGTCTGTCGACTCCAAGGCGAGGTGAAAATAGCCAAGAACCTCCAGAGAGAGCTCAGGAGCGTCTCGAAGGATCACAAGCCCCGTTCCCAGATTACAAGACGAAACCGAACCCCAGAGCCTGGAATAAACCTGCCGCCAGAGAACAGATACAGGCTCAGACACACGTCAAGACGTAACGCTTATCCGCCGATTAGACCCCAGCCTGTTTACTGTCTCTGTAAATAACTGTTGACAGTGCTTTCGCTCTTACTTGAGAAAGGCTGCAGCTGCTGCGCTTCAGAAATAACTCGACAGCAGATGCCCAAGAGAGAAAGAGAGTTTGAGAAATGCACCAAAACAAGGAACGGTGAGAACACACAGATCACTTCTGAGCTCAGGAGAATCACAGGACGAGTAAAAATAACTTACAGTTAGGAATTATTTTGTTGGAATAAGAAATGCTTTCCCCAATGCTCAAGCCAATCTCACAACAGCTCAGTGGGTTCAGCTCTGTTGCAGTCAGAACCTCCGACTCCAGCTTCAGATATTTCAGGGGTGTATTCTGTCGTCATCCGAATGTTTAATAAAATATGCAAAACATTTTTCTTCATTTAAAAGAAACCTGTTCTTCTGTTTAATAAAACAAACTTAATATGATTGCTTTCTAATTTTTTAAGGTTTTTCAAATATATTTTCTGAACAAATAACAAAAAAAAAAAATTTTGTAGGAAACTTTAACAAAAAAAACTATTATTTTTTATTTCTTTGTGTGCTTTCTTAAACTTTTCTGAAAGTATTCAGTGGTACCAACTAACTTTCAGAAGTTCAGATACTTTAGAGCCTCGAATCTGAGTTTTAAGCCAAACAAACAAAATTATTGAACACAAAATACTTTTAATAATTTTGTTAAAATAAAAAACATTAGGAATTATTAAAATAATAATAATTGGAGATTTTGTCAAGCCCTAAAATAAACTAAATGTAAAAGAATTAAACTACCAGAAGTAGAAGCATAAAAAGTAAAATATTCTCATGCCAATTGATGTGTTTATGCATTTATATAATAGCAGATTTTTTACAACTCACTCTAAGTTTTTACAGTTTTTCCTTTCTTCATTTATTATAAAAGGGAAAAATTTAATTCCAATTATTTAGGTCTCAACGTTTTTTTTTTGTTTGTTTTTTTTTTCGAGTTACTTTGAGAAATTTACATAATTAAATCACAACAAAGTATTTGTGGAAATCTATTAAACTCACAGACAAAATTACTTTTAAAAGGGTTATTCGCTGAAAAAAGGAACAGGGCTGGTCAGAGGGTTCACATTGTATTGGAGCATGTGAGCCTTCTCCCTAAAGTGGCGTCTACCAGAGAAAGACCCAGGGCAGTGACTGTTTTAATTATTTGGGCTTTGAACTGTGGATTGTGTCCACATCTCATTCACCACCCATGACAATGGTCACAGGGTTCTGCTGGTAAATCCAGCTCACAGACTTCCACATGCGCTTCTCAGACTTCAATTCAGTTGAACCATTATTTTTGACAGTGAGAATAAACCTGAGCACCGGGAAGAAAGTCATCAAAACACAGGAGAACACGCACTAAAGAAGTCCATGCTAATACCATTTTTGTTCAATATCAGCAGAAAATTACTGAGGAAATATTGAATCACAGACTGATCGTGTCCAAAAACCCAATCTCACGAGTCTCTCTTAACTCAAACAGATTCCAACTGGAATGCATCCGTGAAAGGAAACACAGGCTGACAGTTTAAAGTGCGCGCTGCTACATTTTTAATGTTAAAATTTTTCATTCTAAATTTTATTTTAAAAGCACTACTATGTAGAACACTCAAAGTCATGAGTGACCACAGCTCAACTGCATGTGATCATGTCACAGCACCCGTGAGTTTGTAAACTACAGCAGGATTCAACTCAAGTCACACTGCGCTCGGTCAAACACACAAACACACGATCACCTCAAACCATGCAGAAGAAGAACATCGACAGCGCCGCGGGCACTGGAGAGAGAGAGAGAGAGAGAGAGAGAGAGAGAGAGAGAGATCCAGTGCTGCTCATTTATGACTTTGTTGGATTTATTCTTGGTATTACCATCTCAATTTAAACGATGAAACAAAAACCCTTTTATTACTTTCCAATTAAAAGGGTTCAGCTCTATTGATCATCCTCTAATTCAATCATCAGTGAGATCAGATGTTTTTGGAGAAGCTAGTTTTGAATTCTCACCTTACAGGTGTTGCTTTTGCATTTTTGTAGTACTATTTAATGTAGTACTTTATCCCCCTCTCAATGGACTTATTCTGTGACAACCTCAGAGTGCAATATCGCTCAGTAAGTTCCGGTATCGCAATAGCTACGTGCTAAACCTGCAGTCTCCAGGATCAAACCAAGATTATAGTCAAAGATGTGCTTCGAACTTAAAACAAAAAGTCAAAGCACCATCCAACAAGCTGGAAAAGGGATTTAACTTATATTCAGCCTCGTATTTACTGAGTTCAATCCAAAATCACGCTGAACACGTTATTTTCATTTTAGCAAATCCTTAGTCTACTGATGAATGTTCGGGAATGTTACGGTTATTATTATGTATCGGTACAAGTACAGCCGATATCTCAACGTCATTCAAAATATGTGTAGTCATTCCAGGCAAAAAGCACAGGCTCAACCCCAGATACTAACTTCTGATGCGCATCTGATGTTCAACAATACGATCACTGCTAAAACTTTTAGAGCTGAAAAAACTTAGAGCTGCTGATCGGACTAAAAGCGTCTCGACACATTTTCACAAGCCTCCGTTTTCTAAGGTTGACATTAGCTTTCCATTGAACTTTGCAGATGATGTACAAAGCGGAACACAACACTGTGTGCCGTATACCTACTGCTGTCTCTGGAAAATATAAACACACATTTTCTCCAAATTTCAACGCAATAGACACCAAAACGGAACTCAGTGAGCGATATCACTTCAAAGCCGTTACTTCACTAGTCTACATGCAAGTAGTCAATAGTGTTTGAATGATGAAACTGAAACATTGCAAGTTTATCTGCATCTTATTTATTGAGAGTTGCTGTTTTGAAATGCTATTGTGTTTAACTTTTGTTCATTTTAAAAGATGCTGTTGTCAAATAATTTTGATGGATGTACCTGTATGAAAAAAGATGTTAACACCATATCACTTGGCATGGCACAAGAGTACCTACATGTACACTAAGAAAGATGGAGAGATAGAGCATCCCTCAATCCATCACTGATCCTCACGAGATGCCTTTCTACATGTTCTATAGTGTTTTCTTCTCGTGTGAAGCATCTGTTCATCATGAGAACCATCACTTATCTGTTTCCATCCCGGATTACATCCAGCCGGATTAGCATCAGTAAAACTGATGCTGTAAAACTACTCTAATGTGTTTATGTTGAACTAATGTTCTTTCTTGGCCATGGTTAGGAAGCTATATAGAGTTTATAGCTCACACATAGACTTTAGAATGCCTAAAAAGTTCTAGCCGATACACAGAAAGACAGACTGGACTTGAAAGTATCCAATAGCTAGACACTGAACATGTAAGAACACAAATATATTTGCATGGAAGCTTCAACAAGACCATCTAAAGTAGTTGGTACGCAATATAAGCATCTTTAACTATTCATTCCTTCATTTTGGGGGTCTGCCGGTGCCTATCTTCAGCATACATTGGGCAAGTGGCAGGGGTACACCCTGTACAGGTCGCCAATCCATCGCAGGTGTCTTTAACTACTTTCAGTAAAATTGCTTTTTAATGCATGATGGTTTTAAAAATTAAATTTCTCAATTTATGAATTAACTAAAAACACAACCTCTTTTAAATATGTTTTCCTATGCAGGCTTTTTTCAGCACTGTACAAAATAAATTCAAAATTCAAAGTTGTGGAAAAAAGACTGCAAGTTTGTGCCAATTAACTTTAGTTAATTTACATTTCTTTCCATTTAAACTTAAAATGAAATTACATTTTCAATTAAATTAAACATTTAAAGTTTAAAGCTATAGCAAACAAATTATCCGACCACAATTTTAGGTTGGATTCCTGCAGAAAACAAGAAAAAAAGAATACATACAAATTTTTAGGTGCATCCAAAATGGATTTGTATTATTTCTATATATTTTTACACGGCAAGAGCTGTGGTCATGTTTATAATCAGGCCTGGAGGCCAGAGGAGGATCATGTTAATAGAAGAAGCATCTGAGATTGACTTAATCACACTGTGAGGAATGTGACGGTCCACAGAGGCAGCTTTGTATCAGACATGAAAGAAACACCCCACACTCACTCACCCTCCGTCTCGTTTTATTACTCCCCTTTCACCTTCTATATTAGCCCTAGTTCTCTTTCACTCAGAGCTGCAAAAATGTTTACAATCCGGAACGATTTAAGAACACATTCAAGTCTGGGAGAAAGAGTTTTCTGCTGAACAGAAATGAACAGATTTTGAAGAATATTATTGATTACAGCCGTTGACTTCTATAGTCATGATCCTTTATTATTTACTTGCTTGAACACCACTATGACACTAGGGTTACAATACGATATTTTACAAACTATATACTGAGATATTTGTTATGTTAAGGGTACAATTTTATGAAAAGTTAGAAAACAAAGCGGCATATAAGCTTTGGAACAAAACCCTTTTACAGATATGTATGAACATGTATATGTCTGAGCTATTAAAAAGACAAAATAAGCAAGTATTGAAATCTTTTGAGCGTGACTTGCTATATCAGGCACCATTTTATGGTAGATAGTTTATGTAGTATTGTAATTACAGGCCAGCTCCCTTTCTTTTTAGCTGCCAGCCTTTCAACCACATCAGAACATGTATTAATCAAATATTGGTCATGCTTTAATTTGTAATGGATGCAGTGATCAGTAAGTTAAATGTTTGTAAGAGTGCATACTCATATAAGAGGAAGGAGACATAACATAAACATACCAAATGTAGCTCTTTGTTAATGAACTTTACCTTTAAAAACACATAAATAACATTGATAATAGAAAAACAACCAACACAACATTGATAATTGTGTTTGAAAGATTTTTTTTTCTCACACAAAAGCCATTACTGGCTTTTGGCTCCTAGTTTAATACTGTGGGTGGAGATTCTCACCAATCTTTGAACATAATTACGGTCCAATTGTTACTTTTTAACGAATATACAGTAAAATGGATGAAAAACAAACGGGTTCTTACAAACACTGGCTCACCCACTCTTTAACACTTTTTTTGTAGTTGTTTGATCTGAAACAGAGGATCTTCTTTTAATCCTCATGTTCATCCTAGCTGCAGCTCTCCATTTGTTTGACAGATAGCATTAGCAAGAGTAAAGGTGGATCTTTGTGTACAGCACGTCACACTGGGTAAGGGCTGTTGTCAATGAGTGACACTGTTATAAATAAAAGTTTAAATAAAAAATTGTATTTAATGTAATGTTCCATCAGCTCTTAAATGTCAATAGCTCCAGCACTTTTTAGTTTCTTAGTTCATGAACCCTTTCAAATACAAATGTGGCATTGGCAAAAAAAATATTATGGTACTTGTGAATATCAATATTTTCTGCCCCAATTAAATTATTTCTTAGTTTAAAAAAGAAGAGCGATAGAAAGAAAGAGAGAATGTATGCGGGAGAGAGAGAGGGAGATAATGGAAGAGAGAAAGAGAAAGAGGAAAAAGAGTGAGAACCAAGACAGGCGCAGTCTTTTGCATATATCATTCCTATAATGGATTTGAAATACAAAAATGGATTCTATATAACAGAATACAGACACAAATAAGGGTTTGAAGCACCTCAGGTTGACTAAATGTTAATATTGGAGAGCTCTATCTCTTTTCGCATGTTTCCGGGTGGTCTGTGTGAGTCCATCAACCGCTTGAATGTAAATGTGCCGAAATCAATGAGCTCCCCGGGGAGTTTCTGAGAGTTTTTCTGCCTCTAATTTTCTCCCAGGGGAGCAGAGATACCGATTCTTCAGAAGAAAAACTGCTCCTCATTTACAAGAGCATGCTCGCTTCGCTCTGACGCCTCATGGCTCTGTGGATAAATGCATACATTTATTCAAAGGGTGACCAGAGATACCCCGGACTCTCTGTATAGTGAAAAGAGGAAATGTGAAACTAAAAGAAGAACTGTGATCAATGTTTAGTTCCTTAGTGAATTTGTGCTCACTCACTGGGATCATCACATATCTCAGATCCTTTTAAGCACAACATAAACTACTTTGTTTCTAGTATCATTGTAGCATGACCAGCCGAGAACCATGCAAACCATCTCACACTGGTAATATGTATGAAACACTTAAAGTGGGTTGCTAAAGAATTTACATTACCATTAACATCAACAATGTGTTTCAAAGTAATTTTATGCATTTATGTATTTACAGTCTGCGATGCACTGGGACTTGTCCAGGGTTTACCTCCGCCTCTCGCCCAATGTGCACTGGAGATGCACCGGCAGACCCCCGTGACCCCAAAAAAGGGAATAAGCGGGTTGGAAAATGAACGAATGAATGAATGCATTTACAGTAACCTATGCATAAATATTAAAAGGATCATGTTATATATTTGGAAATACATTTTTTATTTCTTGTTTTATCAAGTTCCATTATTTCTATTGTGAATAGTGAATATTTTTCTATTTCAATACATAAGGTTGATTAGTTTGATTATTTGAGCTATGAATAAACGTCCTACACCTAAAAAATTTAAAATATAGACCTAGCTAAAAAAGGTTAAAAGTTAGGTTAAACACAAAATTAAATAAGCCTTTATAATAAGAATATTTTTTCTTTGATGTTCTTAATGATTAAAAGTGGGCCTTTAACTTCAGAGCCTGGTTATTTGTGTTCTCCTGGTGCTGGGTGGAGGATGGCATTCTGTGCATTAATCCAGTAAACATTCACAGAGCCAAAGATGTTAATTTAACAGTTCTGAACCAACTAGATGTTAGTTTCTTTGACGATGAGTCTAAATTCAATCTTTTGTCATTTCTCATTTTAATAATACTTTAACTTTTTGTTAAATTTCCAGATAAACTTCCATATTTGAGTAACAGTTGAACTAAGAATTGATTTCACCAGTAACTGCTCCAATCCAATTGCTGCAAACAACCTTTTAGGAAACAGGCGTGACTTGTCTATTTCAGGAACTGAAAAACCGAATCTCACTCTTTTCCTTTCCTTAGAAAAACTTTACCAAATGCTACTTTGCATCTCTCTATAGCTTCTTCCAAATGAACAGCTAATAACTCTGAAGCTCTCTGTGGATTTAGTTCTGCTGCAGAAAGAGAAAGAGTCATGGGTTGATTTCATTTCCCAAGAGAAAGATTTCCCTCCCAAACTCTGAAAGATTCCTCGAGCTACAGCGTCTGTGTTTCGATGTTCGTGAAGCAAACTTCTGTCCCCGTTACAAGCAGTCTCTGAAGTCCCGAGGCCCTGTAGACAATCAGCGTCTGTTCTCTGTTAGCAATGCTAATCGGGTTTCTGTTTCCACATTGGAAATGAAAGCTGAAGAACTTGTGACTCAGAGGAAACAGAAGGAATGACAGAGAGCTGCAAATATGTTGTTTTGGATTCAGGTCTTGATTCGCTAGTGGAGGCTAAAACCATGCATCATGTGCAAGAGGGGCCAACTTTTCAATTATTAAAGATACATATTTATTTTAAACATTGAAACACACCTCTGTGCTAAACCAAAGGTCAGAGCTGCTGATCTGTAGACTACTATTTTTTTCTACAGAACAAGTAATTAATTAACTTTGGAAACTGTGCCAAATAATGAATTTTATATTGAAAAGTGGTAAAATTCATGTAATTATTGATGATAACACAACCTTTTTACTTGATACAACAAGATCCCACAACGTTCCACAGATCAACAAATGTTTGCAAAATCTGATTCACATCCGAATCACGATTGGGTCACTTCCTGCCTGCTGCAAGATGAACAGCTGTTCTCACAAAAATTCACACAGAAGCTTCACAGGGTAAACTTTAAACCCTATTACAGTAACCATGGTTGGCATGGTTCCAAACTGGTGAATAACCTGAGAGAGAGAGAGAGAGAGAGAGAGAGAGAGAGAGAGAGAGAGAGAGAGAGAGAGAGAGAGAGAGAGAATGGCTCACATTCTGATCAATAATTAAATGCTTTCAAATCTTGATCGGGCCTAAGAACTGCATTAATTGAAAACTATTTTTTTTTCTTTCTTTATGCTGACTTTACGGTAATTTTTTTGAGTTATTGAGCAAAAAATATCAGACATCGATCATTTGTAGTCAATGTGCTCACTTTTCTTGCTGTAACTGTAAAACCGTTAAGAAATGCAACATTTATTTAATTCACTTTACCTTTATAGCCAAAGTTAGCTTTTTCATGCATGTTCTATTTTAATACACATTTTACTACTCCTTGTTTAAACATCTGTGAGTTTTATTACCAAGCCCATATAAAGTCATTATTGTGAGAGAGAAAATCACAATAACATTAAAACACAAAATAACGTTTTAACCGAGCTTTAAGATCCCCACCATCAGGAGCTCCTGCCATATTTCTGTCACTTGTCAGACTGTCAGAAGTAAACTTTTTTACCCTCCTTTAGTTGAGCATGCACTGCTTAACATGAGCCTAATCGTTGAAAAGTGGGACTGATCCAAATGCCATTGGCAACAGTGAGATGCTTAATGTTTTTATGCCAAAACTGAAAAAGTGGTTTTCATTTTACCATTGCTTTGACTTGTGTCTGATACCATGCAAATATGATACTCTGCTCTGGGAGGTGTCCTTGTGTGACTATAAAAAACATTAGCATTGTCAGAACTGTGTGTGTGTGTGGGTGTGTGTGTGTGTGCGTGTGCGTGTGTGTGTGTGTCATCTCTCTTCTCTGTCTCCTGCACTTACCCTCTGTTGCACACAAGCTCTTCACTCACTCAATCACCCACCCATCCCACCTGTGTGACTAATCTCATTGTTTCACTCCTCAACCAGTGTCTGGTTCTCATCAAGCACTCCTCTTTATAAAAATCACTTTTCCCTCCTTCTTTGTAAGATCTACAGGTCACAAATTCTGACTCTCCAGCGTTATTTTGGATGCCTGATTCCACTACTATTTCCTGTGCTGTTGTGTTCTCAGAGAGCTCTGCTCCACTGACTGCTTGTCTCCTTTCAGTTTAGTGCCAGGTTTACTCCACAAGGCTGGTGTCGCTTTAAAGGTTGCTGTTTTCTTGCCCAGTAGCCAGCTTATTACGAAACATTGGTACCTTCCCTTAAGTCAACTTCGTGCCTGAAGATAGCGACTGCCCAGCGCTGATATTCTGTGGGTTTTTTCCTCCCTGTTGAAGTCCCAGACCAGTGATCTGCATTTCATCTTCCTTGTTAAGGAATTCTATTCTTCTGTGGTCTTTGAATAAATGTAAAAACCAGTGTTGCACTGAAGACCCCTCCTTCTTTCAACCCCAGCGTGACAAAAAATTTGTTATATCCGGAAGCACCTGATTCCACAAGAAAAACTTGACTTCACGATTCAGTTTAGAAGAGCAGTGTTCCTTAATTCTAAATGTTATGTTGCAATCTTCTGCCAGTGTTTTTATACTGTATGCCTGTGTGTTTACACCTAAGTGCAACTTTGACTGAGTTGTGATTGACAGAGAAAAACAATGGTGTCACATTCGTTGAATATTTTACCTTTCTATAAGAGCGGCTTTCATTAGTCAAAGCCTCACTGTGCTGCTATCAGAGTCCTGGATTGATCTGAAGTAGAAAGGCTCTGATCATTAGCCCAGAGGAAAGAAAGTGCTCCTGAACAACCTGCAATTTATGCACAAAGCTTTTCAAGCTGCGTCGAGAGGCTCCTCACACTGATGAAAAGAGCTGCACCCATTCAGTCTCAGTTTGCAATGGTTAAAAATACTGGATGGGAGCTGGTGAAGGGTGATGTATAGCAGGATTGAGCCGCTTTAAACTAGTCTTTGACTTGTTTAAGTTGCTGTAACTTTGCTGAGATATTCCCAGGTACATTATGATAGTTTAAGATAAAACTTGTTCCAAACTGACTTTGATTTATTGGTGATGTTTATGTGCCTTTTGGATATTTTGATGTAGTTTTTGACTACTTTTTGACTAAGATTTAGTTCAAACTGAGTCTTAGCTGGTTTTAATGGTTTAATTCTGGTTATTATTCTTGATGAAATAAAAGTTGTGGTGTTTTATAATGGTTTGTTATAGTGGTTTAGATGGTGTGTGGTGATTTGTTCTCAGTTTCGTTAGGGTAGTTAGTGCTAGTTTGTGCAGCGGGAATTTGTTGGTTTGCAGTGTTTTTATTACTTTATGATAGTTTGTCGTTTCTGTATGATCGTTAAATATGGTTCTAAGCTGGATACAATCTGGTGGTTTCAAGTGGTTCTAAATTATTCTTAGTTGAATGGTTGTTTGGAAGTATTCTTTGAATGTTTTGGTTTATGATAGTTTTTTTTTTTTTTTAGGTTTTGGTGGTCTAAGCTTGTTGTTGTTATTAGTTTGCAGCTGTTTATGATAGATATCCAAGATTGTTTGTGGTGGATCAGGATGGTTCTTTAGATGTGTTTGGCTATCATGGATCTTAGCTGGTTTGTGGTTGCTTAAGTTGGTTCTAAGCTGGTTTTGAATGTTAACAGAAAGACTCACACCAACATAAACTCCTGGGTTGACTGATCTTGGGTCAAATATGGAGTACATTCGAAGGATGATGTAAATGATCAGAATTGATGTAAGATTGTTCAAGGAGCTCAACAGTTTTATTCACTAAATCCCTTTTCTTTTACAGCTGAACATTAAAGAGGCTGTCAGATGTGTTCTTTCTTTAAGTCAGAAAGGTCTTTGTACAAAAGGAAGTAGATCTCTCATTCTGCACAGAAACTGCTTGTGAAAGACTTGGGAGGTTCAAAGAACAGGAGAACAAGATGAGATGAAACAAGTGAAGGGCAGAGAGCAAGACGGATGAGAGAATGAGGGAGGAGAGAAAGGATAAAGAGCGAGTTTGCTCAGAGATTAAATGCAAAACACTTGAACACGTACAGATCTAAACATAGCTTAGCTGACACTCGCTCAGGAATAAAGGAATCAACTTAAAGACTGATTTGATTGAAATTGTAAAAATTATCGATGACTAAAAATAAAGTGCATGATTAATTTTTTTTTTATATTCATGAAAAGACAGGAGTTGGAGAGAGGCATATCATCATCTGTTCAATAATTCACAGAGCATAAATAAAACATGATTTCTCCCAGGCCAAATGAAAAGCCTTTACGTAAGGTTAACGCGAGCGCTGAGTCGCCTCTTCTGACACGACTGAAGTGTTCCTTTCAAGCTTCCGTTCACAAAATAACACCAAAACCATCCAAACTTTTTCATGCAAAAACAATTGTGTGGTCAGGGCAGATCTCATGGCAATGTTTCAAAAGTGGCTCCAACCATCAAATGATGAGACTTTACAAAAGTGTACCCATCTTTCATAGCTCAATTTTGGCGTAAACTAAACCAACCACAGATTATTATTAAATGCAGTTTTCTAAAAGAGCCTTTAAAGCTTTGTCAATTGGAATATTTAGGAACTGTTGCATTATTAGCTCTTCCTTTTGTATTAGCAACATAAGTGTTGAATTTTTTGGTGTTCCATAGAAACATGTGGAAACAATGCGCTGCAGTGACCATCCAGACAGATGAGCGTCTCTGAGACAGACATAAACTCAGACACAGACCACAGATCTAATTACTATGACCAGGCACAGAGCTAATTTAACCTCTCACGGCTAATCACGCTAATGCTTGCATGCGTCTGTGTCTGATGGTACATTGTAGTGACTAACTGTTCTCACCAGGATATTTAGAGATTCAGAGATGAAAATGTAAAAAAAAAATTGTATTTAAAGGGGAAACCTATATTTCTGGGATTGGCAGGTGATGAGAAACTTTAACAATCCACAGGAATCTGTGACATAATAAACAAATGCAAATTGATTTTAGGCAACACTTATATTTAGAGGCATAGTTGGATTCTTGGAAAACTGTTAAAAAATATCAGAAAATTGCAAATGTATTGTATTTGAAGAGTTGAATACACAAATTATTAGGGAGTGACCCCTGACCTACCAATTACATTCTCTCAAGCCTTTGAGCATGATATGAGTGTATATATATATATTGCTATTATTAACGATTATTCGCAATTAAATTATTCGCATGAAATGTAAATAATTCATGTAAAGTTATGGCAAATAAACTATTTAAATTCAAAATCTGATTACTTATTGTCATTTTTGTTTAAGTTATAACCCAGATTATTTTCATGTAATGTACCAGATTTTTCATACAATATACCAGCAATAAACCGTCAATATCCTCCAAATTAATTGAAGCCATATTTATTATAGTTCATGGATCACAAAAACAAATATTATAAACACAAAAGGAAACATAAAAGATCCACATCCTGCATAAATCCTGCATAACACTTCTCCAAAGGAGGAGGAATAAACTAAACTAAATGAACAAATGACCTGACTTTGTTCACAAACTCCCTATAGCCATACGCAAGGCATGCGCTGCGGGGAAAAAGAATGAGTGATCATGGAGGGAACTCCAATTTTTGTTAATTTCTATAAAAATTGGAACTGAATTTGGAAATACAACCACTGGAAACAATGGTACCTCGAGATACGAATGATTCACGTTATGGAAATCCAAGATACGCAAGGTCTCTCTGGAAATATTTTGCTTTTACAAAAAAAATTCCAAGATACGAAAAATACAAACAGTTCTGCTCTCCTATTGGTCAGATCATACCCTTGACACCTTCTCAGAAGAGCTCTCTCCATCCTTTGATTTCGTGTTGGTGTTTGTAATTCGAGAAATATCTCGAGAAAGTGAACTTTCGTACATAGTGCCATAATGTTTTCTGCCATCCGTTCTCCACAAGGTGTAGAAATTCAAATATTGTCATATTACAGTTATGTTTAGTCAGAAAAATGTGTTTGGAAATATAAACTATAGTTAAAAAACTAAACAACTGTAGATAAGTGTGTGCTCTGGAAGAGCATGTGAGAACAAACCTGACATTTATAAAAGTGTAAATATTTTAATCTCACATTAGATACATTTTTTGTAATAGAGCTGTGTTAGGAAACACACAATATGCTTTCTGTGACGGCAGAACCAACAGAATTCCGTATACAAAACCTAAGATAAGAGTATGTTTGGAGGAGCAAGATAGAGCAGCCTTGCATTTATCAATGGAAATAAACCAAGTTTAGAAATGCACATAGGAGTTCATGGGTAAAATTAAAGAAAGATGGTTTGGAGATAGGAATTGATATTTATGGGAAAGATAAATCTATGCGTACACACACACACACACACACACGCACACACGCACACACACACACCCACACACACACACGGACACACACACACACACACACACAAGAGATTGTAAATATGTATAAATCAGTGTTTGGAGGACCAGGTGTGTGCAGCATTTCACATTAAAAAGAAAAGTCACCTGTAGTTCTCCATTTACTCTCCAATTCATCTCACTGACATCTGCAAGCGAGAAAAAACAATCTCTTTTGTTTCCAAATCAGTTTCTCTCGGCCGAATTTAGATTTTGCATTTAGAACTTTCAGTAAAACACGTGTTTGACTCCTCCCCATCTCTCTTGATATGAAAAAGCTCTTTTTTTCAGCTATATTTCGACATTTCATCCTCCTGAGTGTTTATTCACATCGACTCTAATGGAAAACTGTTTTCCTGGAAGAAGAGACATTTGGAAAAAACTGCCTCCTATACTTAACATCTACAGGAAAAACTAATTCAAACAGTGGAAAACACAAGCAGATGTTTTGTTTAAAGAGAGCACTTTTAACATTGGCCCCCCTGTAAACAAACAACAACTTGGTTTTAATTACACTCAGCAACTAAGAAACAAATTCAGCAATTCAATTGTTGCTTTGTGATTGACAGACGAGTATCTGAAAAATATATAAAGTTAATCAAACTTAAAATGCTAATTCTACCAAATAGTCATCTGTTTCATGAGATATTTCGTAAAGGAGTGAGAAGATGCATTAATTATTTCAACATCAATCTCCCAAATTCAGCAACCGTGAATTAGATTCCTAGCTTACTATTTATAAAGTCATATTCAAGTTAATTCATAGAGCTTGACCTTCAATAATGATTTTCAATGGATAGATAATGACACCAATCATTTTAAAACAACCTGTTAACGTCTTCACCAGTGTTTCTTCAGATGGAAGAGAGTGCTTCATGCTCTTTTGGAAGCTTTTATAGGATCTCTCTCCGTTTAGAGAGTGACAGAGCTGTCTCCATGCATCTCTGTGTATTCCTGCTTTTCCTGCTCATTGAGATGATGTTTGTGAGGATTCTGTTTTGAGATGTGTGCTGAAGGGTGTATCAGTGGTGGTATTGTACCTCTGTTTCACCCTCTGCCTGGCCCTCTGTCGTGTTTTGTTGTTTACACATTTATTGTTTTATTCATTCGTTCACGTTCATTGTCTGTGTTTTCATGAGAGACCCTATTATTAGTTTTTCACTGTCTATTGTGGAGGACAATAGAGGATTTTGTTTATGTTGCCTGTATAGAGATTACAATCCTGATTTGATTATATAGTTTTAAGCATTTGTCGTATTGAAGAAAGTGCAGTTTTAATGTAATATGCACAACACATTGTGTTGCCAGATTGGTTTAAGAACTGTTCACATCAACACTGGAACATAGAGGTGCATAAATGATACCACCATACTCACTTCTGATCAATATAAACAGTCGTATGATGAACTGGATGAATGAAAAAACACACTGACTTGGATCAGATCGTGTAATTGAAGGTAACAGAGCCCATTGATAAAGATGAAAGTCTGCATACACAGCAGATCTTAACAATATTGGTCGCTCTAAGGTGTTCAGTAAAAAATAGCAAGAAAATGCAGAATTCAGAGAAATAATAATAATGTAGGTACCCAGGTGTTTCAGTTTTACTGTCCTTTTTTAAAAGATTTTGCCCGTAGCCTTTATTGAAATTTTTTAAATGGAAAGGACAGTGGAGAGTGACAGGAAATGAACCTGCGTTAGCCACTGCATTACGCTACAGGACTCCGAATAGAAAGTTCACAATTACAAGTTGAATGTATTTAAACAATTATTAAATGTAACTGGAAAGTGTTCAAGTTTATTTGTCAAAATAAATATGTTTGTATAGCATTGGACAAATAAACTGTAAGTTTCACCATGAAAATGTAGTTCCTGTATATCCTACAACCAATCCGTGGCCAGGATCAAATCAGAACGCACATAAATTAAAAACTACTTTCTGCACACGAGGCAGAATTCATCATATCATACTCCTCTGCACGTCTGATGAAATCTCATATAATATTCTGATCGATCCGTTCTGCTGTGTTTGAGGAATACAAGACATGCTGATGTAGCTCTCAAATACCTCATCACATCATACAGGAAGTGGATTATCCTCTTAAGCAATTAATTATCCAGCATCATTAAGGAATTATGGAATTATTTTAATCTGAAAACAATGTGGACATGCACTCGATGAGAGAGACTAGATTGATTATTATAAATCTACTGAACGGTTTTTATGTGATCTCATCGTGCTTCAACCTACTCAGCAAAACAAACTTACACCAATCAGAGCTCTCCGATTCACTTTGACCCAAGGTATGATGGGAATAGAGCTTCTGCTTTTATAAATAATGTATTGAAAAAGAAAAATGCAAACGGGAAACTTTTAGAGCCATATATATGTTCTGCTGGTCGCAATAGCTATATATGTATATGTAGATGTAAAAAGTCGTATCAACATTCTGGAGCTCCCATGGTTTACCAATACCAAGGGTGCTTTCACATCTTTAGTTCGTTTTAATTTGGTCCGAACCAAGGGGAACAACTGATACATTGTTGCAATCATCTGCAGATTTAGTCCATGTTCACACCACACTCATTCTGATCCGCACCAGCCGAAAACAAAGCCATTGACTTCATACGGCCCACATACATCTTTGTACATGTTTTCTTGACTGCTTTTTGATTGGTTAGAATGAACCCGCACACTCCTGAAGACTGGAACAATGCGATCAAAATGAACACACTTTGCTGCTTGATTTTCACCCTTAGCATCTTTTACTTTATCATTTGTAATAATCGCTTAAGAGGCATGTTTCAAATAATGCTCAGATGACAAACTATTCCAAGTTTTACCTTGGGCTACCCTGACAATGCAGCCATGTGAGCACACAAATGCTGACCCATAATCCCATGGTGGCTGTATTTGATCAAAAAACACGTGTTTGTTGTCTTTATCTGTGTTTAGTTTGGATCAGAGTTCAATCTTGTTCTCACCACATACGAACCACTCTAGAGTTCTTTTGGAACTGGCCCGAGACCACCTCTTCGAGCAAGTCTTGGATTTCCAAGTTCTGGATTTGGTCAAAAATGGTCAAACACGGCTAAGTCAGGCCTTTAAATTTCAATAAAAGCCAAAGCTCACCTAAAAAAAAAAAAAACTTAATTTATTTATTTTTTTAAATGAAACGGAGCCGGCCTTGACATTTGGTGACATAGAGTGGCTCCACCTTTGTGTAGCCGGTAAAGGTAAAATGTTGGTTTTTACTATTACCTTGGGATAGCTACACATTTAATTTGTGGTGAAAATCTAGCTCAAAGTTATACAAACAGAAGCCACAGTTTAGTCTCTTATCAGATCTTTGCACTTGAGCTCAAAACTGTCATCCATCTAATGAACAAATCATGCTGAGAATTCAGCCAACAAGCTATCGAGACTAACTATTGTCTTTTATTTATAACTTAGATTTTTGTTACTTAAAACTTTGAGATCACTAGTAGACCACAATGAGATTAGAAGGAAGAATCATTTATATTTTTTCTTTTTTTAATTACCCGTAAAACACATCACAGTAAACATGTACATTGTTCAAAAGAGGGAAAAAAGTATATAGTAATAAAAAAACAACTTTCCAATGAATGAACATAACATAAAATAGTGAAGGACTTTAGTAAATGTATTCAGAAATCCACAAAATATTTATTTTATAAATTTAAACTTGGAGGAAAAATCTAGGAAAACTGAATCTGTGAACCCCAACCCATGACTTAGCAGCAGATTACTGTAATAGTATTAAAAACAGAGCTTTTTATCTATTCATGGTTTGTCTAACTGGTGTGATTTCAGAACGATTGACTATTAAAATAACAGCTTCGAAACAACAAGAGTCAAGCAAGGTGAGTGAAGGTTTGGATTGGAGACCTGAAAATTGGGAGGGGTAGGTAAATAGGTGGATGGAATGGACAGACGGAGGGACAGAGAGCCGTGTTCGGAGCAGAGGAGAGCAGATGGTCAGGATTACACTGGACGAAAACTCCCATGATTCTCTGAGGGGAATCTCCATCTGTTAGAAATACCCACACGAGATAGACAGCGAGAGAGAGAGAGAGAGAGAGAGAGAGAGAGAGAGAGAGAGAGAGAGAGAGAGAGAGAGAGAGAGAGAGAGAGAGAGAGAGAGAGGAGAGAGAGAGGAGAGAGAGTGAGATAGAGAGAGAGAGAAGAGAGAGAGAGAGAGGAGAGAGAGAGAGAGAGAGAGAGAGAGAGAGAGAGAGAGAGAGAGAGAGAGAGAGAGAGAGAGAGAGAGAGACTCTCTATCTGTGTAAAAAAACACACCTCAAAAAACATTCTCATATCCAGGGGTCTGCTGATGCCTGCTGAGGAGCCACCAGTGCACCTCACTCTCAAGTTTGTGGACTTCAGGGGGAAAAAGATTCTTAAATAATACCATAAAACGCTAATCTGTCTCTAAAATTACACAGCAAGCACTGAAAACAATATTATTTGATACATAGGTTGATATTACATTCTTGCAATAAAAAGACTCAAGATATTGAACAATATACCAAAAATGAAACTGAAATGCAAATAAGATTTGAACTCCAGACCTACAGAGAACGTTTTGAAGAAAGCAGCCCTTATTTAATTCCGTTAAACCCTGACTGAAATAGCTTTTACAGAACATGAAATCACATGCTCGGTGAAGAAAACAATTAGGCAGCAGTGATACTGTAGATGCTTGTAGTCATTATCTGAGATCTTAGCCTCTAATTGTTTTGTTGGAACACTGAAGATACTTGTGTGTGTAAGCACATAGCTCTGAAATAAGCAAGCGCACTAACAAGCTGTAAATGACAGTAATTACCCTGATACCTCGCTTTATAAACAAAGCGGCCCTCCACTCTGCAAAAGCAGGAGGTGGACTGTTTCTCAAGCTTAAGATTAAAGCTCAGAGGATGTCACCTGTTTAAAATGTTATGTATAAATCTCCAAATAATCATACAATACAGTTGTGCTCATAAGTAAACTTTTTTCAGAAAATGAACGATGGTTAGTGAAGATTTGGATGAAGCGTTTTATTGTCAAACAACTGTGTTTTTAAATCATAATCACAACAGAAAATTTCCAAATGATCAAACGTTCACAAGCCCCCTCTTAATATTTTGTATTCCGCCTGTTAAAATCGGTGACTGCCTGGAGTCTAGGGGGTAGTTGTCAATGGGGTTCTTCATCTTCTCTGTTGGTTAAGCAGCCCATTCTTCTTGGCAAAAAGCCCCCATCTCTTGTAAATTCTTGGGTACATGAAGTTTTGCATGAAGTGCACATTTGAGTTCTCCCGAGAGTGGTTTAATGATATTGAAGTCAGAAGACTGAGATGGCCAGTCCATGACCTTCACTTTGTTCTGGTGTAACCAATGACACTTGGCCTTGTGTTTAAATCAGCTGTTTGACAATAACTGACTTCACCTAATTACTGGACAATAGCATAAGTGGAAAAAATGCTTTTGTGTTCTCCTTCAAATGCTCTGAAAAATGACCAAGAAAACAAAGACTTTGAGAGGGAATGTATGTACTTATAAACAAAATTGTACATCTATCTATTTTTTCTGGTTTTCCCCTGATTAGAGTTAGGGGAATCAGCAGGTTTCTAGCTTATATTTCGGGTGAACGGTGAGAGAACATATTGCAAGGTTTCCTTTAATCCAGCAAAACAAGAAAATTTTGTGGAAAAGTGGCATGCAATTTGCAACATTTTGCAACAATCTGAAATTAAATTTGGATATTTAGAAAGTTAGATATTTAGTGGATATTAACAAATCTTTAAGGCTCTTTAGTAATTGGATACATTTATTGTACTAAAATTTGCTATATTCTAAAAACTAATTTTATTAATTTAGTTCTTTGAATTCATTTAGCAATATTGTTTTCTTGTAAAATATTTATTAAACTGTTTAGCTATAATTAGCAGCATTTGATTGAAACATCAACATATAAACATTTATAATTTATATTTACATTTATAATAACATGCTTGTTTTTTATTGACAATAAAATTACATTTTTATTATTATCTGGGCCTTATTGAGATATATATTCAGACATAGCTTTAGTCTTAAAAGGTTTTCAATGTAAAAACATGTTTCTCTCTACAAATTATATTTTAAACTTCATGTGATGAACCAAAATCTATTTTGTAGATATGAATTATGCAAACAACGTTGACAAAGAAATAAAAGAGAATGATTGATCTCACCACATGAAGAAATGTCATCTCAGGGCAAAATATCTGCTGCATCTAACAGAACAATTCCAACACTTTCCTATTTCCCAAGCTGTCCTCCCCATTCAACAAGTTGCCAAATATTGACAGATCCTGCCATGCACATCACAACATGGCTAATTAAAACTTCCCGAGCTGGCCATGATCATACAGTAATTATCATTTCCACAAGTCCTTTCTGGATCATCTATCAGTGGATCGAAGCTCTTGATTGTGCTATCGAGTGTTTCCTGTCAGAGCTGCGCAGGGAAGAACCAGAGCTCAAGGCAACAGAACATTATTGATCACGTTTCATTTCTAGCTACCTCCTAATTAACATGTACCATACAGCACTCAAAGCTAAGTTTTCATGTAGTTTTGGGTAATTTACTGACAAAAGTACTGAGCTGAACACTCCAAAAAAGAAAGGTTTTCATGACGGCTAACTGCAATTGGTAGAAATATCTAAGTTTATCACTACCTTTCTTTTATTGTGTATGATTAGAGTTTTTGGGTGTAATGTTTCTTTCTGCTTCGTTCCCTGCAATAGGAATTGCATTAGGAGTTATTTTCACTTCTTTGAGTGGGATGGTATTGTGATTTAAAGACACTTTAAGTATGGATGATGTGAGATTCTCATTTTTAATAATAGATACACATACATATATGTATTTCATGAGTACACACCTGCATCAACTAAGCCCTGATTGCGCAAGCAGTATTGGCATGTAAAACACAAACCAGGCGAGCTGTCCGAACGACACCCCCCCCCCTACACGCATGCTTAACATAGAAAGATGTGGTGAAGGGGAGGTGGAGGTTTTTTTGCTGTTGTCGATGGGGAAACAGATCTTTATCTGCAGGTGCTGCTCCCGAAACTTGTCTATTAATAACACATGTGGAAGTAAATCAACATCCACGAAATGGGCGCTAGGGTTTCAAGGTGTGGACATCTTTGCTCATGTTTTGATTTTATTGTAAATTTGACTAATTAGCTTCATCAGACCATAATATTTAC
This sequence comes from Danionella cerebrum, assembly GCA_007224835.1. Taxonomy (NCBI): domain Eukaryota; kingdom Metazoa; phylum Chordata; class Actinopteri; order Cypriniformes; family Danionidae; genus Danionella; species Danionella cerebrum. Next base: position 2,669 of record SRMA01024796.1, on the reverse strand, counting down.
GATAATCTCTCTGTATTTGGTACATGTTGTGTTTGTTGTGGGTGGCACGGTGACACAGTGAAGCACTTTAACCTTTGCATGAAGGAGTTTGCATGTTCTCCCCGTGCTTGCGTGGGTTTCCTCTGGGTATCCCACAATACCCCAAAAATGCGTCAGATTAATTAAATAATCTAAATACCCTTAAGTGTGAATGTGTGAGTTGCCCTGTGATGAACTGGTGACCTGTCCAGGGTGTACCCCGGCCTCTCGCCCGATGAACAATGGAGATAGGTACCAGCAGACCCCAGTATCCTTGAAAGGGAATAAGTGGGTAAGAAAATGAATGAATGTGTTTGTTGTTTCATGTTGAAGATGGCCTCTTCATCAAAAATGCTCTGCTACAACACTGACCAATCACAAACATTGTGCTCCGCATTCTCATGATACGTTGTTTAAATTTTTCAATATTTATATAAGTGTGTCAGACTATGGCATGGGGGTTCACGTTCATGAAGTGGAAAGAGTCATGGGAGAGGATAACAAATTTGCTCTACATTTCCCTTATCCAGATGAAACTTATATATTAAGATCAACTTGTAGAATACAAATTAGCCCTAATAGAGATACAACCACAGTCTATTATTAGTCCTATTGAAAAAGTATTAGATCAACAAAGAAAGATGATACAACAAAAGAATATTTGACTCTATTACTACTACTACCACCGAGTGTAATGCATTCTGCTGTCACTAGATTTGTGCAGCTCTGAATATTTTTTCAGTGCTCAGGAGTGTTGAAGCTTGGGAGAGAATTAAAACATTTACATCCATTCTATCAGACTATAAACGCTGCATTAATAGTCCCTCTGAAACCAATAAAACCAGCTGCTCACTGCACTGCACTGCATGCACTCAGCTCTTTTAAAACATATAAGAGAAAATAAAACCTGTATAATTGTTTGAAATTGTTTGAAATGGTTTGCATAGTGCAACGCCATACACTTTTTCCTTAGTAGTTTAGTCACTGTGTGCAGCATCCCTGGCCCTTGGTTTATCTATTTCCTAAAGAGCACACATTTTTCCTGTTAATGCTACTTTGCTTTTATCTGCTTTCAATTTGTTCTAAAATGTTGTAGATCCTTATTTTTTTGTGAACATATATTTATAGCAGGCATCTTTTTGTTGTACCTAGTGATTCTGCAAAGTTCATATGTTTGAACCACTCGACTGGATCAGATGGACTGGTCAATGTCAAAATTGCAAAGCAGATCTTTATTACATGTAAATAACAAAACAAAAGCTCAAATTGATGAAGAAATGGTCGTGGTACGATGTCCTTTTGTGTACTGGATGAGCAGGGGTGAGATATAGAAAAATAAATAGAGCCAGATGTCATGAGGTGCACAGGTAAATGTGACCAGAAGAGTGGCAGGTGGCAAGAGAGATCAGGCACGGTCTATTTTATTTGTAAAGAAACGTTAAACCAAGCCAATGGAATATGTTAATAAATGTTATAAACATTATTTTATTAATTTCAACCATTAAACATGGCTGTATTTCATCACAACACATTCACACTGATCTAAGATAGAAAAACACATAACTCTACAGCCTTGAATAGGAAATGGAAATAAGATTAAAATATGGAAATGAGAAATAAAGGCATTAAGTGTTCCGCTTTCCTGAAGTACACCACAGGTTTTTTAATAATCTCACATCCTGAAAGCTGCATTATTGAAGCAAGAATCCTCGGAATGCACCTTACACTGCAATAATACACCCCACGGCAGGAAGTATGGATTGGTTTAATATAACCTTCAGATTTCTGCTGTGAAGGGAATGTAATGAAATTGTGAAAGATGCTTGAGAGCGATCTCAAACCCTCATCTGTAATGATCAGTATGTTAAATGTTCTGGAAAAGACGTGCAAAGTTTACAAGAGTAAATCTTAGGAGTCTGCAGCAGGGCTTTACTTTCCTGAATTAAGTTCTTGCAAACAGTGAATGTGTCATTGCACACTTTCTTGCCAAATACAAACTCAATCTCATTCAAACAGCTTCGTGTACATTCACTTTTGCACTGAGGAGGACTATGTGAGTGTGTGATGCACACTTAAATGTTCCCTAAATTGACTCTAGTCTCTATTCAGCATGCTACCTCTGAAGTCAGTATCCTACATGGAGAGTGGGAGGTCCACACATAGCAACAGTGAACGCTGCCAAAATGACTCAGTTTTTGGCATCGGACGAGTTAAGAAAATCCCACAAGCTATTTTAATTCTTTCTTTACTGTTTTTTTTCTTTTTGGTCAGTCATTAATTTAATACATGTGACTTTATAGATGCAAATTTAATTGTATCAAAATAAATGTTCTTAGTGTGTTAAACAAGGAATTCTCTGTTGAACTTGAGACTTTTTTAACACTTCCAAAAGTGCTTCCAAAAATAGGACAAATCCCATTCAGTTATTTATACTTTCCTCTTAGCTCAAAGAAAACAACTGCCAGTGGATAAATTGTGACACTTGAATATGACTCAACTTTAGAGAATCCTATAGAGTTCCTTTCATTTAACATGCTCTTTTAGTCAGCATTATATATTGTCAATCAATAGAATCTCAAGAGTTCAAAGCTGGATCACTTAATTCTCAAGGGTCTAAAGCTGGATCACTTAATTCTCAAGGGTCTAAAGCT